>PNEQ01069658.1:0-36695 GCA_003012365.1 Medauroidea extradentata | reverse complement strand
TTTCCTACCAATGGATGGCCGTTTTCTGGGTCCGAGGCACATATTGTGTCCACTCGACGTCGCGGGGGCGGCGTCGAGGCGCCGCTACCTCGTCGCGCACGTGGGCGGGTGCGTTCCAATATGTACAAGCAGCCAGGCCGCCTCGGACCGTTCCGTTTGGGCCTTGATGCGCACGACGGGCTCAGATCAGGGGAGGTCAAGGACGACCCGCGTCAGTTAGAAGCCGTCACCCCCTTTGCCCTCACCACCAACTCGTCAAGGAAATAGGGAAGGCAGCAGAATACAAATACTTAGGGGTGATGTTGCAGGAAGGACTTGGGTGGTGGGGACAGATGAAGATAGTGGTTTCTAAGGGAAAGGGCCCTGGGAATGCTGGGAAGAGTTCTGAATGGGGTCAGTGGTGGAGTGAAGGAGAAGGCATACACCTCAATGGTACGCCCGATGCTGGAATATGCAGTGGCAGAGTGAGATCCCTACATGTAAGTGGAGTGTAGGAACTGGAGAAAGTCCAGAGAAGAGTGGTTAGATGAGTGAAGGGCAGACGGAGAAGGCAAGGACAGGAGGGAGAGGATGAATGTAATTACAGACATCAGTAATGATGAAGGGAATTAGGTTGGAGTACTTTGAAGGACAGGCGAAGGGTGGAGAGTCTTGTCAGATTGTTCATAGTGGTGAAGGGAGAGGGAGGATGGGGAATGTTGGGTTCCTGTTTAATCAAGGGTGATTACAGAGGGAGAGGAAACAACAGTCTTAAGATCCTGAGGGTGTGGAGGACGGAGAGGGATAGGCAGTCAATGATGGTGAGGTCAGTTAGGGAGTGGAATGTGCTTAAAGAGGAGCTGGTGAGGGTTGACAGTGTTGGTTTGTTCAGGAGAGGTCTGGAGGGAGAGTGAGACATGTGAGCTTGCCACCGGGCGAAAGCCCAACTGCAGTATAGGTTATTATTATTATTATTATTATTATTATTATTATTATTATTATTATTGTGCATAATTTGATTACTAGTAGTGTGATAATTTTTCAAGTGGTCCCTTCAATCTTCATCGAATAAAATTTTTTGAAGCGGCATGTCATGCTACTGAATAAATTTAATTTAATAAATTTTTGATTGTATGAAAGGGCCTTTACTGACGGTCAGTTCTAATCTAAATATTATTTTTAATATTCAAATAACACTCCCCCCCCCCATCTTTAATGTAAAAAGACGAAGGTGGTGAGATTTACTAGGAAGAAGGTAAAGAGCAGGGTCAGTTACAGATGGGGAGAGCAGGAGATAGGAGAGGTGAATGAATACAAGTACTTGGGAGTGATATTACAGGAAGATATTGGGTGGAAGGGACAATTAGGAAAAGTGGTTTCTAAGGGAAGGAGGGCCCTGGGAATGTTGGGAAGGGTCCTGAATGGGGCCAGTGGTGGGGTGAAAGAGAAAGCATACATCACGATGGTACATCCAATGCTGGAATATGCAGCAGCGGAGTGGGATCCTTACAATGCAGGAGAGGTGCAGGAGTTAGAGAAGGTTCAGAGTAGGGCAGCAAGATGGGTGAAGGGCAGATGGAGAAGGTAAGGGCAGGAAGGTGAGGATGAGGGAAACTACAGGCCATCAGTGATGATAAAGGAAATGGGTTGGAGTACTTTGAGACACAGGTGAAAAGTGGAGAGGCTTGTTAGGTTGTTCAAGGTGGTGAGAGGTGTGGGGGGATGGGGAAGGTTAGGTACCCAGTTGATCAGAAGTGATTACAGAGGGAGAGGGAACAACAGTGAGAAGCTCCAGAGAGTTTGGAGGAGGACGGGGAGAGGTAGGCAGTCGATGATGGTCAGGTCGGTGAGGGAGTGGAATGTGCTAAGGGAGGAGCTGGTGAGGGTTGAGAGTGTGGGGCAGTTCAGAAGGGGTCTGGAGGGAGAATGAGAGGGAGGATGTGGACTTGCCACCGGGAGATAGCCCATTTGCAAGGATCTATTATTATTATTTGTTCAACCTTCTTTTTTGTCATACTACCCATTGATTGGCTGCTCAGCATTGACATCACACAAAATGCAACAATGCCACATGTTACTATCTAAATCGGATGCACGCAAAAAATAATGCAGGTCACTGAATTGCAACTATAATCGTTTAAAAAAATATTTTTTTTATTAAAATTTTAATACTCGCTATCGAATCGAACATTTTAGTAGCGAAATCTTACCCACGTTTTAAAACATTATGCCATTGCTTCGATCTCGAACGTTCGATTCGATACTTGTTACTTGTTAATTTCCTAGGTTTCTCACCCTGCTTGTTTTTTCTGTTGTTATGAGCATCGTTGTTATTTTGTGGTACGGATTTATGCTGAAAGAGAAATGTGTTCGTTTCTCATGATGTGATTGCGTATTACAAACTTCGAGATGAATCTTGATTGGCTTTACTTTGCGTGTTCGTGAAATTCACGAGGCTTGTATTCTTTAAGATTGTATAAACGTATTGCGATAGCAGAAGGGAATGACAATATTCGCGTCATGGAACAATTAAAATGTTCGTGATCTTTGAGAAATAAACAAAAATTTACGTTTTGTTGATTGTTTGTTAACCGGTAGGTACAAAATGAGATATTGAACTTTATTTTATTGGGCGTTTTCATACACTTTTTTGTGAAATATCACTTATTAAACTTAACGGATAGAATACTGCCCCACTTAAGTTTTCATTGTGTATGTGAAAGAGAAACCTGACAATCTTTCATTCTTCATGGTTAATGCCCCTACGGATTTCATTGCGGTGACAGGTATGTAGTTAATTAGACTTCATAGTTCTCTAGAGTAACCAGTCGTTTATGCACTTTTTTTTTAATTTAAACGACACACTGTAGAGAAAGTTTTTTAAAGTTTTAATACAGGTTGAGTCACAAGAAGTGCCAGTGTTCGTACAGAAGGAATGAGACTGGCGAAGGCTATGTGCACTTGATATTTTGGTCATGCCAGGGAATGCGTTGGTGCTTTGGTTCTGGAGGGAATTAGTGTTTATGACATCCCCGTTTTAAAAATAAAGCTGGGTAAGTTCTGGGTAGAAGAATCCAAAGAGAGGGTTGTTTGGTAGTATGGACGTGGCAACAGTAAGGGAGCGGAAAGGTTTCCAAGGGAAAATTTTGACATGTGTGCTGGAGAAACTAGGGTAAGATGACTGTACTGTATCCAGTCCAAGATTTCAGCAGAAATAAACACTGTCACAGGTGAACTTTCATTCATTGGTTGGCTGGTTAGTTAACAGTGTCATTGTGGCAGGAACTAGATAAATTGCTGTGGTTTAGTTCAGGATAGGTGATATAATCGTTCAGGTGCGTTTTTTTAATCCTCTGTAATATAATATCACTCTGCGCATGAAATACTATATGTGCATGGAATGGATTAACTACGACTTAACGCAATGATGCCAACGTCCGCCCGGATTCCATTTCCTCCACTGCGAGGCGTGATTCCGTTTCGCCACCTGTCACCAGTTGATAGCTCGCGAAGCACACTGTGCTGGTGTGAAGATTTGTTGCATAGCCAATGCCGTTCAAGCGCACGAACAGGCAGCGTGACACAAGCTGCAATCTTGGAATGGATAGAGTATACTGGATAGGATTTAAAAGAGAAATACATAGCATGCTGGAGAAATTTGTCCCTCCAAAATGTTAAGTGGCGAGGGCAAATCCGTCATAAAATAACAAAAATCTCTCTTGTGAAATTAATATAAATGCAATTTACTACCAACTCATTTGTTTTGTTAACATTTGTGCACAAAATTAAAATAGGTTTAATAGCTTTGTCACGTTCGCAACATGAATAAAATAGAAACAATTCCTTCTTGGAAATCATGGCTAATGCTTTTTATTATAACAATGGCGTAGATGCCTGACGCTAATTGGCTGACATGTTTTATTCGAAGTGCACCCATCGCGTTGTGTCTGTCACATTGTTGTGACTCCATCATGAGACTATAATGTTACGGTATGTTCTTGGCTGATTTCTCCTAGGGGTGACTGCCTTAGTAAAGATTGGTGAATGAGATGTGTGTGGCATGATGAGTCGGTGTTCTTTCCCTCTCCTTTCTCTCTCTTTCTTCTCTGATCTCTCCCCCCTCCTTCATACACTAACACAGAACACTGAAGCTAGTCAAACTTGGTACACAAATTATGTTTAGCGAAGTTGCCCGACTCTTGTGTGTTTTGTTCCTGTCTAGTGCTCGTCTTCAAGAATGTGGCAATACGAAAAATTTGCTGTTCCTATCCCGAACATTGGGAACCAAATGGTCAATTTCACTTTATTTTTATGTTGTGCTGTGAAATCTTTGAATGTGAGAGAGTAACGTACAGTGTTGTGTGTCCACCAGTTCGAAACAGGTTGACTTTAATAAATAAATTAATGTTTGATGTCTTAGTTTGAGAACGTCTAGACTAATTATAATCAAATTTTATATTTTTAATGCTTTGATTTATGAAGGGTATAGTGTTGTAGGTACATTATTTTTGGAAGGTTATCCGAGATGAATTTTTTTTGTCTAATTACAAGAAGTACGTACATTTTGACAATACATACATTACTTAAAACCAGTAGTGTTTATGAATCAGTAATTTCTGAAAACAGCATAATGTGATTAAATAAAGATTGTTTGACGTACGTAACCAACATGGATTGTACACGTTTTTTACGTTATCTTTCAAGATTTTGGGTTAATTTACATCATTTTTGAGAAAATAGCCTCATCTCTTTCCTTCACACGTTTTCTGTAGCTATGTTTGTAAAACAACCAATAGCATGACTGTAACTGCACACATTTTGTTTCTTTTCCCCTGTGTACTATTTTAAACTTATACTTAAATTCATTCGCTGTGAAATTTAACTGTAGTCAAATATACAAAATATTGCTAAACTGTGACATGCGACTATAATTGAAGACCAAATTAAATGACTCTGTGTACACTAGGTACATGGTTTTCTTGCTTGAAATTAACCAAAAATAAACTATTTACAAAAACTGATTTTTTCAAAAAATTTTTGCACTAGGCCTATCTTTGCATAATTTTTTTTTTATCCCGCAGCGAAAATGTTAACCAAATGTGATGGAGCAGCTGTAAAACACTGGCCTCTCATTTGGGAAGACTGGGCTAGATCCCTGGCTCCAGCCGTACTAATTTTAGTTTTTCAGGGCTTACCGAAATCACCTGAGTTGAATGCTAGGCGGGGGTGGCCCTGCCTACGTCAGTGCATGGGAGCTAAGTGAAGCCACCGTTTTGGGTGTCCCACTATGGTGACTGCCTGTTGCTTAACCAATCGCAATACAAAAAAGTTCGTAATGATGCCCCCAGTCCAAACAATTTTTTTTTACTATAATAAATTTTGTTCTGACATCGCTAATTTGCAGTACTCTGAGATGTTTTTATTGTGTAGAGGCGCATCAACACAAGTGCCTATAACCTCAAAACGTCTCAGTGCCATAATGGGACACCCAAATAGCCAGCTTCAACTACGTCATCTCCTGTATGTTCCTACCTCCACCTCAGACCCTGGCTGATTTCTACCCACCATCCCCCTGTTCACCTCTACCAAGGCAGGGCATGTAAAAGTCGAAATAAGTAACAAGTATACTACTTGTAACTAAACAGTTGTATTGTTTTTAATTTTTATGTAGCAAAGTAAATAAAATATTATTATTTAACACATTCTACTTCAGCTTTACAAAACAAAATAGGCTATTTAACCATTCGCGACACAGCCCCAAATTACTTGTCCATCTTGGCATTGCACCCAATTTTACGGTACTTAAATTTTTGTGTTTTTTCCCGATGTTTTTGGATGCTTCAAAATTTTGAAGGAATTTGTTATCAAGGGATTGTACACATTACTTCTTATTAAACATATTTTGGTGGTTAATTTTTTTTTTTTTTTTTTTTGTTAAGGTCTACAAGAACAGAAATCATTTCCAGAATTGAGAATTTTAAACTATGTATATTCATACCAATTAATAATACTGTGAGGTACTTTGCGAATAATTCAAAATTAGAGTTTGGAAAGTTATTTCAATTTTTTTAAAATTAAAATCAATTACAATATATTTGCATTTGAAATTTTTAAGTGCAAAAACATTCCTGTGAATGATTTTAAACCTTTCTTGAAATCCCTCGTGACATAATTTTCCAGTGCAAATTATTTTTTTAGTGTAAATGAGATGGTGTTTGTTTTGGCCAAGATCCCAAAACAGTAACATTTATTTGGTCACATAATTACCTATGCAAATAAAAATAAAAGATGTGAACATTTTGCACACAGTGAAGTGTTCTCCCTAGATGCATTTTACCGGGTGCCAAACCTGGCTAGTTTTCTCTACCACCCAGTTAAGAAACACACACTACCATCAACACCATCAAGCTTACTGCACAACCCAGCCGGCTGGTCTCGTAAGCCACCCAGCTCTAAATTTTTATGGGGAGTACATTGCTTAAGAAGTATGGTACATAGTCTGTCTCATGTAACTTGTCCATATTTTGACATTATCTTTTGAGAAGTGTGCCTGGCAGTTCCATTGTTTGGAGATTTAAACCTACCTGGGTTCCTGCGATGGTACAGTCTCTACAATGCTGTTTACACACACTTCTTAAACGTGAACTATCAAAATATGGTTTGCTTATATGAGATAGACTACAGTGAACATTTTTCCTTTTAATCAGCCCACAAACCATTTTGAATATGAAGTAAGAATTTTTTTATGTATAGTGTAACATTAAATTTTTTTGTGGGTTAAAATTTTTAAAAGTAATGAGATTAACTTGTATTGTTTCATAATCAGTTGTATTTGTATATTTATTTACATTAAATTTATTAGCATGTAATTTATGATGTATTTTTGTCTCTAGCAGAAGACCTGAGTTTGACAGTAGTTGTCTTAAAATGAGATTCTAAAACTAAGAACAGAATGAGTGACTCAAGTTGTGAAGTGATGTCGTCGGCACCTGACGACAGCAGCGAAGATGAAGGTATGTGTTGTACCTAGGTACGGAGCTTGGGTTGTGAGTGAATGTGAAGTGTTTTAGGTCAGCGCATAACATCTAGGTCCTTAGCACTGGTGAGATGTGAGGTGAGTATGGAGCAGTGCCGAATTAAAGGGTTGGGGGAAACTTCAGATCCCCGAGAAAACCCTCCGACCAGTAGCATCTGCCAGAATTTTTTTATTTATTTATTAAGCCACCTTTAGATTCCATTTTTTTGAGCAAAGATGCTGAGGAATGTGATTATAGACAGCTCATCACCTTGAATGGTGTGCGCGATCTAGCAGACAAAATAATTTAACTCCTTCTCTTTAAGGCCACTGGTCCTTATTTATGCTGTTTTTGCTAGTTAATTTTTTTAAATCCTGGAAGGGAACAGATATAGCAAAACAGTTGACAATTGTTTGTACTATATAGGTACCCTAATTTTTCAAATTTAAGGTACTATCATTTTGACTAATTGACGTAATTAAATATTCTAGTCAATAATTATACAAAGTTATAAAAACTTCAGTTTTGAAAAAAACTTAGGTTATTTAGTAGTACAAACAATTTCCAGCATTCTGTATAACGGTTTTGTATTATCTGCTCCCTTTCAGGGTTTAAAAATCTGAAAATGGAATAACAACATAAATAGGGACCGGTGTCTGAAATATGCTATTTGTATTGGGCAGAGTAGGAGAGAAAAAAATGTGAGTGCATAAAGAAAACAAGATTACAAAATTTGTAATTTTGAAGTAAGTTGAAATTTTTATTGTTGCGAGTTACACCCCACGCCTGCCCACTCCTTGCTGCCACCCTCTGTAATTGCCCAGTTTTAACACGGACACTGCTCATATCTGCTAACTCACACTGTCACAATTAAAAGGTTTTTCTCACCTGTAATTTCATTTTCATTAAATTTACTCTTTTTCTTAACGAAAGGAATATTTTTTGAGTTCAGTGACCTGCATGTTGAAATTAACTGTCCTTTTTGCTGTGTTTATATTTCTCCTTTCGTTTGAATTTCATACAAACACACCGTACTGAAGGGAACATACTGCAGTGCATGTATTAAGTACTGAAGGGAACATACTGCAGTGCATGTATTAAGAGCTGACACTGAAACCTTTTCCATACTTTGCAGAGTTGTGGCGTGTATAAATAAAGTAATCCTTTGTAAATAAAAATATGTGACATTGTTTATGTACGAAAGATATAATTTGACTTAAAATATAAATTAATTAGGGATTTATAAAATAACTCACTTTATTCTGAACCACCGATATCTATTTAGTATGTGTAATTAAGAAACCAAATAACTTTTCAAATGCAAGGTTGTTGGTATGTTTGTGTTCTATGTGAATATATTATAGGCCCTAATCTTCACGTAGTGTTTTAAGGTACATTTTTAAACCTATTGTATTAATATAAAGTAACATGAATCTTTTTAAATGTTTAGTAATTTTTTTAATATTGTTGGAATGTTTGATGAGAATCATAAAATGGTTTTAACACTTGTAATGAAACCGTAGTAACTATAACTTTCTGCAGTGACAATCTTCCTTGTTCGTATTCAGCTTACACACTACTTCCGTCTTGAATGTTATTGATGTTGGCAAGATATTAAATCCTATTGCCTACTTATCACTATTCTCATCTTATATTTTTCTTCAAAAAGTGGTAAATTGTAAATATAACTGCCTGACAGTTCAGTGAGTGTATCACTGGGTTACTTGTCGTGTGCTGCTTCCTGCTGCACATTCTGGTTTTGCTGAAAAACACTGAGATCACTGAAGGTATGTTAGTGTTTGTCAGCAGACCTATATCAGTAATTCGCCTTCTTGTCTGCTGCAACCTAAATATAATCTTCAATTACAGTAAACTCCCAATTATCCATGCATCGATAAACCAGTTTTTGGATTATCTGTGCGGCTTTCTGTATGTTGAACACTGTATAAACCAAACCTTTTTGGAACATAAAGAGTGTCAACTGTTGCGCACAAGAATGGATTAACAATATCGCACAATGGATTAACAAAATTTCCACATAATTTTTTCTCGTGTTTACCAAGCATCTTGCATATATTTTTATTTATTTTGGTGAAAAGATTATGAAATATGGTATTTGTAGGCAAATATAAGTCATTATGATAATTGAGTTAGTTATAAATAAATGCATAACACAGATCAATCACCAGGAATATAAATCTCTAAGAGTGACAGATATATTTCTCAAGAGTTTTAGTAAATTATATACTCTCCACTAAAGGTGTGATCTTTCAGGATTGCCGTGTGTCATAACTCTGTCGACAATAGCAGAATTAGTAACCTTCGTGAGTAATTAGCAATATGAAATAGAATGCCTTGGTGCAAAAAACTGTGATTACTTATGTCTTAATGTAGTGTCAGTCTCCTTTGAGTATAGAGAAAAATTCAGGTTTAGATTGCACTCGGACCTGTCAAAACGGAGGGAACATAGAGTAAACACAGGTTAAATGGTATTTATGAGTAGAACTTTCAATCCAAATTGATATGTAAACGTGGAATTGAATGTTAGAATCATTTAATGACACTGAACTGCAATACAAATGCTCCAAAAACAAAGAGGCAAGCATTTATTATATTTTTTTGTTTGAAATGATTATGTATGGTTTTTTACAACTATGTATACTTTTAACATTAATTGCCTTTTGCTTAACTTTTAAATATGATTCATTGATTTTACTGGCAGAAGATGATTTTGACCTCTTACAACTATTTCAGTACACTCTTTAATGTAGCTTCCTCACTTGACTATGTTTCCACAACTAGACAGTTTTTTTCCTAACCCTTCTGCAGTCCTGGTAAAGATGATGCAGGGATATCCTATGTGTAATTCCCGAGTTACTGAACTCAGAATGTCCCAGTCATTTATGTCTTGTTTTAGAAGTATGTTGCACCCAGCCAAGACAACTGCTTTATTCGAAATGTCATTTGATGTGAGGTCGGTCAATATTAGTACTAGGTCATGCTCCAGGAAACAGCCATGGGGTCTACCTGTAAGTTAAAGTGGTTGAAAAGAGGAAGTGTGTTTCCCTACCCATCAGCCTGGCTCATTGTGGTACAGTACTGTAAAATGAGGTGAATGGCAACAAAATTTTAGAGACAAATTTTCAGTATAGGCCCTAATCTTCTTTTTAAAAGACTGTGTTTTCAGGTAGGCAATTTAAAGCTGCAAGTATAAGGTGTAGGGTAGGGATTGGTTTATAATTTTGTTTTTATTCGTTTCTGTGTTGGTATTCGACGTGTTTTATGGTACAGATTGCAGGCAACATGAATTGAGTCTTCTTGACTGAATATTTTGATTATGTATCTTTTTAGTTGATATATATAACTTAGTTTGTATTTTTTAAAATTAATAAAACAATTACTTAAATTATTCTCTTTTCTCTTCAGGGCTCAATACGAGTAAAGGAAAGTCTTCTAAAAAGAAGAAGCCTTCAATACCCAAACTTGATTATAAGTTGCTCTTCATTGAGGAAACCGAGGAAGAGTTAAAATATCGAAGAAAACTATTTCCAGGTGAGTTTGTGTGAACTCTATTATGTCGATGTATACCATCTCAGAGTATGCTTACTATTTTGTTAATGTGTACTAAGTAATCATAGTGTTGGTTTGAATCCACATTTTGTCGTGTGACATATCAACCTACGCCGCCACACTTCCACAACTAGCTGTTTACATCTCAGGTGTTCCTTTTTTTTTTTTTTACAGACATTTTAAAATATCATGAATTTCAATTGTAACTAGTTGTGAGACTTAATATTAATAAGACTTTAAAAAATTTTCAAATTTATTTAACTTTTGTGCAAGATTTCCAGTCCTGGTATAAAACACTAGTTTGGTTGGTTGCGTAGGCAACAGTTGGAGGGAGACGAAGTAAGTGCCTGAGTTCACACTTTTGTCTGCTTAAAAGTTGAGTGCTACGATGAAATGGTTATCACCAATAAAATTTAACGTTGCCCCACAATCTAGTATTTTGAGGCCCAGGCAACAATTATAAAAAAGAAAATGACAGACTTTTTTTATATTATGCCACATTTCTGACACTTCAACACCACCTAATAGTCGTCATTTCAAAACCACCTCGATCCCACCATATGTCTGCTTACAACTCCGTGGCAACGACCTAGCTAAAAAATATAGGCTAGCTACACTTGCATTACTCGTACTTGGTACAGTCCCGTGGCTGGTACATGAATCAACAGAATAAAAAATTTACCTAAATATTATGTTAGTTTTATTATTACATCTTATTTTTAATTGTTGAAACTTATAAATTTTAAACATAAATAATTCATCTTTGCGAAATTTTACACTCTTATATCTTGTGTTCATTTTGTTTCTTGATAAACTTACTGTACCTGTTTTGTTTAAACATTTAGCCCAATCACAAGTAGTTCATTACCTCATTGGCTACCATAAATTATGGCACAGTGTAGAGGCCTACATAACGGCCTGCATCGTACGCCGGCATTGCCCAAATTTACAACAGCAGTTAGTTTCTTGGACTAGTGTATGTGTAAAAATTTTGCCAAAATATTTGTTTATGTCATGAGATTGCTCATAATGTTTTTTTAGCGTGCCTTTGGTTCGGCATGTGATGACTTCATATTATAATATTGAAGTCACAATTTGAGACATTAATTCTAACAAATATTATACATTAAAGGAAAAATGACGAAGCACTAAAGTAGCATATTAGCCGACCATACAAACATACCTCTTGTGTTCACTGTACTGTGGCTTAATTTAGTATTGTTACTTCTACTATATAAAATTGGTAAGTGTGTTGATTTGTATGTGGGTGTTAACTTTGTTAACAACATTGTAAAATAATTTTCTATGTGTTTGTCTGCAGACGATGACGACTTCTTGAGTGAAGCTGTGAAATGCACATCTTGCAACAGGAGTCTTAATAGTCTTATAAAATCTGGTCAGGCTGTCTTCAAGCACATTACACTAGATGTCTTGCTATGCAAGGTACAGTTATTGTTTTTGTATGGTAGGTTTAGGTAAACTGTTGTACATTGCTATACAGTGAGGTAGGCCTAAAACACTCAGGATTGGATGTGTTACGGTAATTTTTTATTTAAAAATTTTTGAAAAGCAAAATAGTAGTTTATTTGGAGGTGTCTATACACTGGACATATTTTCCAACCTCCTTTGTTGTCTAGAAATGTGTACAAATAAAATTGCTTAAGTAGTTTTTTTAATATTGATTTTTAAATTAGGCAGTGCAAACAATCCATGATCAGATAGCCAATATTCCTCGATTAGAAAGCCTGTATCCCTCAGCTGGATAGTGTATGTTAAGTAGGCAAAAAATTTGCAGTAAAAGTTTCAAGAGCAACAACAATGTGTAATATAACTGTTAGAGACCCTTCATTGACAATTTTTTCACTATTGAATCTAGGGTAATAAGATCGCTTTTGTATTCCTTAATTGGATACCCCTTCCAATATTTTCAAAACCATGTTTGTAAGAAATTTAATACTGTATCCATGTTGTTGAGCAACCTGTTTTGTAGCTATTGTCTGTACTGTTTATGATTGCCTGATTTTGACATTTATCTTGTGAGAAACGTGCTCAATAACTCCATTGTGTAGACTCTTGGATCCATCTTGACATCCTGAAAAAACATGGCCTCTGCAGGAATATTTACATACACTTTTAGAAGGTAATACAATGGACCTGCCAGGTACATTTCACATAAGAGAAATGTCAAAATCGGGCATACTTTGTACAGACTACGGTATATCACACAGACTGAAGTACAAAACAAATACATATTGCTCAATACAAAGCTTAAGAATTTAACTTCCTTCCTTGCTGCATTTCTACTAAAAATTGTGATACTTCTTGGAAATATTGTGGACTGTCTGCTTTATAACGAAGACACTCACAGGGCTGTAGATATTGCTGCACGTGAATACGTGATGCCACAAATAATTACGTGCTAGAGATGTAATCAATAAATTCGAGGAGTAATTTTTTCTGCAGTTTTTTTTAACTATCCGATCCTGGGTTTCTGTTCAATCCTTACCTCAAACTCCCGATTTATTTATATATATAGGAAGGCACTGAGTTATGTAAGATGCAACTTACATAAATTCACAGTCACACAACATTTTTGCCCGAGTTGCACGGACATGATAAACTGCGTGATGAGGTGGCAGCTATCATAATCACATAGCAGATCTGTTGCCACTTGCAGTGTGTCTCTCTTCTCCATATTTTGTTTATCACAGCAAATGAAGATAGCAGTATCACTTTTTATCGCACATGAAAGAAGTACTGGGGTGGATCTAAAATGGAGAAGGGAGGGGTAGGTAGCCTGCCGCAGGCATTGTTATACCACCAGGGGGTGGTGCCGAAAATGTTTACTTAATAAATCTTGCGCTGGGCGAAAGAAAGCCTAGATTCATCCCTGCATAGGCTTTACGATCACGTCATCAAGGTGGCTACAGGCAGGGAAAACAGGGAAAACCTGGAAATATCAGGAAAATTTATTGTGTCAGGGAAAACAGGGAAATGTCAGGGGATTCAGACATTGTGCAGGGAATTTTGTTGAAAACATAAATTGTCAGTTTGTCATTTTTACACAGTAATTTGATACATTCATCTACATGAAAATTATAGTATTCTGGCTGATAGAAATTTCATAGTGTACCGACTCGGTTTGCATTTTATTTTCTTCATTTAAATATTACGAATGTATGTTGGTTACACTGGGAAAATAACATGTAATGTAAAAATTTCAAAGTGATATTTTGATGAATTGTTGTTCAAACAAACTTGATGCTTTGTCTGAAGAGTTGAAATTTTTCTTCCAAATGTATATATGATTGCTGTGGTGGTAGTATGCAGAAATTGTTTTTATTAAGCTTACATTTTTTGTGAGAATAGGTGCAACTGTGTGAACTTTGTTTTAAAATTTTACTGGTTTTGTGATAGTGGTATTTAACACAAGTACAGCACCGAACTCTGTACTTGTGAAGAGTTCTTTTGATGTAATAACATGCCATAATTTGGTGAGTAAAGTTATGATTTAGATTATGGCATATTAAATTGAGATTTAATTTACATTTGGATGTGATTTCTGGTTAAAAATTTTTCAGTAAAAAAATTTGATTTGTATCAGTAAAATATTTCAGTTATAGAAGTGTCGGGGAATTTTTTGGTAGGAACTCTGTAGCCACCCTGAGCATTATTTCTGCAGATGTTGTTTGTTCACTGGGCAAATGTTATCTAAACGTAAGAATGAATACTTAAAACAGACGTTAAAAAGTAAAATGGTTTTCTTACAAAAGCAGGGGAAAAAGAATCGAGCAGTCATGATAGATACATTTTTCAAGACAAGTGTGTGTGCGTGCAAGTGTGTATATGTGTGTACGCATGTTTGTGAGAATAATTCACCACATTTTGGGAGCTCTCTACTTTACTAGTTCCTCTGGAAAGATGCCCTTTTGTATGTGGCAGTTCTGTCCTGATTTTCTCAGACAAGGTGGCCATTTGGTCAGTGGTGCATTGATAATGATGATAATAAATTTATTGGTGATGAATTTGATTATTGTTGATAATGATAACTTGGATAGTGATTGGTTATAATTAATTGAAGGATTATTTATAACTAGGAGAACCCGGCAGTAGTTCTTCCAGTGTATGTATAAAAATTGATGTTGGTCAATCTGTGACCACCTCCCCCTCCTCCTTCCCTAGAACCATAAGGGGAAGAGTGTAGAGATTTTGGTCAGCGCTTAACATCTGTGTCTTTAGTACTGCTGAGGAGTGACATAGTGTGAATATGGAAGGATGCTGGAATGAAGGAGCGGACGAAATGGGAGATCCCAGAGAAAACATTCAGACCAGCCAGAGGCATCGTCTGGCATGATTCCCACATGCGAAAAATCAGGGACTTACCTCACCAGGAATCGAATCCGGATCACTGTGGTGGGAGGCGAGTGATCTAACCACTCGGCCTCCACAGTCCATAAGGGGAAGCTAGGTATAGAAGTTTATGCACTGCAGTGCTATGTAGTGGCGAGTTATAGCTAAATGGATATCGCTAACATATTCTCCATGTTCAAATATCTATGTATACACTAATGTTCCTGACATGTGGTTGAATGTCATGGAAGTTGATGTGCTGAAGCACCAAGGGCCATCTAGTGGTTAGTTGGCAAGTTAGAGTAAAATGAATAATACGTATAAAAATTCTCCATGAAAGAAAATGTGTACGTTTCAAGTTTTGTGGTGATCAGTCAAACTATGTCAAGAGTTAATTGATTTCTTACCTTAATTAATAGATACGTAAATACAGTACATAGATATCAACTCACACATCACAAACATATACAGTATGCACATATACATAGTATATATGAGCTTGTGAATAAATTGGATGATTATTGATGGTGGTGACTTGGATGATTGGTAATGAATTGGATAGTTATTTATGATACGAATGCTGATTGATGATGAATTGGACGATGGTTGGTGATGGTTAATTGGACGATGATTGGTGATGGTTAATTTGACAATAATTGGTGATGATTAATTGGATGATGATTGGAGTGGTTAATTGGACTATGATTGGTGATGGTTAATTGGATGATGATTGGTGATGGTTAATTGGATGATGATTGGTGATGGTTAATTGGACGATGATTGGTGATGGTTAATTGGACAATGATTGGGGTGGTTAATTGGACAATGATTGGGGTGGTTAATTGGACAATGATTGGGGTGGTTAATTGGATGATGATTGGTGATGGTTAATTGGACGATGATTGGTGATTGTTAATTGGACGATGATTGCTGATGGTAAACTGGAAGATGATTGCTGATGGTTAATTGGAAGATGATTAATGATTGTTAATTGGACAAAGTTGATAATTTGGATGATGGTTGACGATGGTGGTTAATTGGACAATGATTGATGATGGTTAGTTGGACAATGATTGATGATGGTTATTTGGACAATGGTTGGTGATGGTTAATTGGACGATGATTGATGATTGTTAATTGCACGATGATTGATGATTGTTAATTGCACAATGATTGATGATTGTTAATTGCACGATGATTGATGATTGTTAATTGCACGATGATTGATGATTGTTAATTGCACGATGATTGTTAATTGGACGATGATTGTTAATTGGATGATGATTGATGATGGTTAATTAGACTGGCCAATGATTGATGACTGTTAACTGGGTGATGACTGATGATTGTTAATTGGATGGTGATTGATGATTGTTAATTAGATGGTGATTCATGATTGTTAATTGGATGATTTGGGCAATGTTGATAATTTGGGTGATTGACGATGGTGATGAATTGGATGATTTTGATTATTTGGACTATGTTGATGATTTGGACAGTGATTGACAATGTTGATAAAGAGGATGATGATTGATGATGTTGATAAATTGAATGACGATTGACAATGTTGATAAATTGAACGACGACTGACGATGTCGGTGAATTGAATGACGATTAACGATGTTGGTTAATTGGATGACGATAAACAATGTTGGTGAATTGGATGACGATTGACGATGTTGGCAAATTGGATGATGATTGACAATGTTGGCAAATTGGATGATGATTGACAATGTTGGCAAATTGGATGACGATTGACAATGTTGGCAAATTGGATGACGATTGACAATGTTCGCAAATTGGATGACGATTGGTGATGTTGGTGAATTGGATGATGATTGTTGATGGTGAATTGAATGACGACTGACTATGTTGGTGAATTGAATTTTGATTGATGATTTTTGTGATTGATGATTAATTGGATAATGATAAAGGTGATGAGGAGTGTTTTATGATGACAAGAATGAGTAGGTTGAAGATTATGAAATTGATACATGTGTGGAACAGTAGCTCAGATGAATTTGTTATCTCATCTTGTTCAGCTGTAGCAGGTCAGTAAAAATATAATAATATTCAAATTGACATATGGGTAAGAGGTGCCATAAATACTTAGAAATCATCTGCTTACAAAGTTAGTTATTTTGATCTGTGTGTTAGAATTCTGTTTTGAAAATTATGTAATAAAACATACTTTCCTGTTTCCTAATAGCTCATAGTTTCTTTTCAGCCAACCTTTGCATATGTGTGCAGAGTAAAATGAGTAAAAAATTACAGCCAAATAATTTTAAGTGTAGTAGATAAATTTTTGTTTGCTATTTAATAATCCGTACAGGTTGGCCCAAAATACAGTAAGAAACAAGTCACTTTTATAGTGCATATGAAAGCACACTCAATACAGTGGAACCCCTGAACTACACCCCCTGATTCTACACTTTCCTGCCATTTACACTGTTTGTATTTGGTCCCAATCAATGATTTTACATTATAACCTTCCCTTAGATTACACTTTCCTGCTTTTTACACCATTTTTACAGGTCCCTTGAGAAGTGTAATTCAGGGGTTCCACTGTAAATTACCATGTGCTCTGTACTGTATGTGTCTTCCACCATTATGTAAGACGAGTTCTGTGCACTAGAGAAATTGTAGTCATAGCATAGATTACAATTTTGTGTACTCTTTTACTATCAGTAGCATTTCTGTTTTTTTTTTTTTTTTCCCCAGCTCTTCTGTTAGTATGTCTCTCTTGTGAGAAATGTATTATACTGTGTGTTTGTTAATACGTTTTTTTACAATGGTCCTACAGAAATGCAAGGACTTCTTTGGAAACGGAGTGTTCTCTGCAGACGAGGATGGCACTGACAAGTATTGCCGCTGGTGCGGGCAGGGTGGCACACTATACTGTTGTGCAAAGTGCCCTTGTGCTTTCTGCAAGGTAAGTGGCGTGCTTCCTTACTTTTGCACCTTTCTGCCACACAGTTATTGTGTCTTCCATTAAATATTTTGGGTGGACCATATGTCGCAATATTGAACTTATTTAACTTTTGCTGTAAGTTATATTTGATATTAAAACTGTGGGAAATGGGCATTTAGGCTACTAGTTACAACTTAGTGTTACATAAAAATAGGCACAAGTACTCTCAGGTAGGTACTTGTGGATAGACGCCGAAGTGCGAGCACGTCAATTGGCTGGCCAAGCCAGCTGAGGATGAATGGCCGCAAGGCAGACACCAAAAGGGCAGTAAGTGGCCACAGTGTTGATTTGCAAGAGAAGTCATTTGCAGCTCATGCAGCCTCCCACAACCTACACTTTGACTCCTGCTACAATACCAGAGTGATGAGAGCTCATGGACAACAGACAATAGTGCTGAACTTAGGCAATGGGAATTAGCCCACCAATACATCATGAAATCCAGACAAACCCACGGATTCAACATCAGGTAACTCATCCAAATTCAAATCTTCGGCCACCAATTTGTTATGTTTATCTTCCGGCTGCTAGGTTTGCTAGCTGCAGTCATTCTGCGTGCCATACTTCAGTACGTTTCTGCTCACTGTCTGAAGAAGCTGGCTTGGCCAGCAAAATGTCACGCTCATGCTTCTGCAAGGAGAAATGTGCTGTCCATCTTTATGTATGTGTCTATCCACAGTACCTACATGTGAGTAATGTGCCCATTTATATCTCCCAATAAGTTGTTAACGTATACATATTTAAGGTTAATTTTTGTGCTTTGGTGTTCTGTAGAAAATTAGTAGTTTAAAAGTATGAGTGCATATACATGTTACACTAAAGTACTTACGGCGTTCACAAACTTACTTAAAAGTCTTGCTTAATTCCCATTTCACGTAAGTTAGTGATGCTAGCAATATTGTTTTTAATAGTTTGATGTGACAAATGCATTTCCCAGTAACACTTCAGATGCATGACAGAGCGCGTGGAGTCTGTTCATAATGAATTATACTTGGATTTTTGATACTGTTCCCCAAGGGCCACGAGAGATCAGAGACATATTACTTGTCAGCTCTTATTGTGCAACTAGACTCCTTGCCGTGGTAGCTTGTCGTATAGAAAGGGACGTGTACTTCTTAGCATCGAAATACACCACAGCAAGGTGACAGATCATACAGTTGTTAGCTTCATATTGTAATCAGAGGAATACCGCTAATTGCTAAGAACTAAATATTTTATCAAAATTAAACTGTTTTTCTTTATTAGTGTACCAAAAATGTTACAATTTTTCTACATAAAGGTCCTCAATTTTAATAAATTTTTAAACAGTACCAACTATGTTGTTTCATGATTTTATAACTTTTAGTGTGTAGCCTGTGACATCTACATAATTTCAATGTATGTACGTAAATTGTTACATTTCAGTAAGTCTGTTGGTCTTCTTTGGGTGTATTCTGCCGTAAATATGTAAATTTTGTCGTTAGCATGCCATTATATGAATACTATGCATGCTAAGACTTTTTCTAAAGAGGAAAATATTGCCGCTCCTAATGTCTACAAAATAAAAATTATTTTGTATAAATATTATATTATGAATTTTGTACTTGAATAGTCTTACGGTGTAGGCAAGCACTATGAAAAAATTTTTCGAAAGTTGACCCCTATGGGGTTGAAAAGGGGTGAAATGTGTTTTCAATGAATTGCAAATATATTTTGATGCAAACAGGCTATCTTCGTGATTTTCAATGTACTGAGACACACATTCAAGTGCATATTACCACTAAGCAATATCATGATTTTTTTTTTTTAATTCGTCCTAAAGGGGGTGAACAGATGTTAATAGTTTTTTAAATTAATCCTTGCTATCTATCAAACCCATGTATTTGTATTATCTGTTTAGCATGAACTCAAACATCTATCATGCGATTTTTAAGATTTTTCGAAATCCAGTCCCTTATAGCGTATTCCAATGACTGCACTCAACTGATCTCGGTGCGCACTGGGTGAGTACTGCGTGTTCCAGACCCCACCCGCACTCACTGAGTGCAATCATTTTTCGTGTTCCAATGGTGACTTGCCCTCGCCTGTGCGCACCACGGCCAAGTTTTATTGCACTATCTCCAGAGACAGTGCGTTTGTCTAAGTGCAAGTATGGCGATGACCTGTAACATGTAAACAATACGTAATTCATTATTATGGTGTTATTTCTGCGATCAATTGACACTCAGGCATTTTAATAATATAATACAATCAATAAATAGCGAAAATACAGTTGCTATCTTGATGATAATGTTTATTACATTGACGATAAGGTTAGTAATGACGAGTGGTTCATGAGTAAATAACTACTTTTAGTTCTTGGCCAAATAAAGAGAAGACAAGGAAAGAATAACTTTGCAAACGTCGCAGATCTGCATTTCCACTTTTTAATACTGTCCAGGTATGAAAAATTGTATGTTGAAAATCATTTGTTGTCACAAATGTTATGCACTGAAAGTGCGGCGTGTTCCAGTTATTAGGGCATAAACAATACGAACTTTTTACGGGCAATCACGTGACAGCCGCACTTTTTCAGTTTAAGGTGCGCACTCAGTGTGTAGTCCATTGGAATACGCTGTGAGATTGTGGCAAGACGTGAAATTGTGTTTTTAAGTTTGAACCCGCAATTGTGTGTGTAAAAGGGTTGAAATGTGTTCTAATGAATCATCAATATGGCTTGAACTCAACTGGCTATCATCATGAAATTTGCTTTAATTGGATACTTACGCAATTGTCTAAAGAGAGATTTCAAGGGTTTTTGAAATCTGACACATAAAGGGATGAAAAGACTTGCAATTTGTCTTTAACTAACCCTAAGTATTTCTCTTGGAGTTTTTTTTTTAAATACAAAATGATACTTACTTTAGTACTTAAAAAGTCATAAAAGTCTTTTGTACTGGATACAGTACACAAATTACCATGGAGAAAACTTATTTTGTAAACCATTAAAGGTAGATAATCAAAAAAGCTTTGTAGTTTATTAATTCATAATATGGTAAAATCTCTTTGTTTACGGTCGTGTGTGTGTTATTAATTTTTAATTTAAATAAAACCAGCCGACATAACGTGGTATACTAAAGGTATTACACATAGGCAAAGCCATAGACAGGCAGCTAATATATATACTGTAGTTTAAACATGACCATTTGCTTTCATTATTTACAGGGTCCCCCACCACATCCTTTTTATCTTTTGGTTTTAAAAAAAAATTCTACAAAAATTATATGTTTAGCAATTTCGTAAATTGAGATACATTGTATGAAAAATGATTACAACATGTAGACTTGGCAAATGTATGAAGCGAAATTCATTTTACGGTAATGTACACTGTAATAAACATCGTGCCAGATTGTTAAAAAAAATCTAGCTCCAAATCATAGACTGAAATTGTGCTGCTGGTTTATACATTAATTTGGACCTATGATCTGTGTGTCCACTAGTCTTGCATCAAACGAAACCTGAGCGCTTCAGTACTGTCTGACTTGGAGCGGGAGGACTGGCTGTGCCTAATATGCAACAGTAAGCCGCTGTGGAGGCTGAGGGCTATCTGCGCAAAGGCTATACAGTACATCAACCACCAGAAGAGGTAAGGAGACAGTGTTGAATCTGGAATGTTAGGGTGGTGCCCGGACTGTTGCTGTGTGCCATCATACGAGTTTGCTCAACTTTACTTGTAGGGATGTACCCAGGGGGGTAGCTGAGGGGTCTGTAGACTTCCCATGATGTCAATGTTTTAATGAGGTATTTAGAAAATTTAATGAAACTGTACATACCTCTCTAATATGACTCAATATTCCTGAAAATAAGGTTATAACAAATGCAGTAAACCCTGTGGTACGATCCCTCACTGTTCACGAGAGTAGAGTTGTACAAGGGAGATGGCCATAATAAATGGTCGTAATAGAGGGTTTTACTATATTGTGGTTTTGAATATACCCTTGTGTACTAGGTATGGTAAACTCTGTTGTTTCATTAGATCTTGAACAAAAAAAAGTTACCTCTGCTGACTTACCAAAGAGCTCTGGCTACTAAACTTGCATTCACAGGGCCTTATTCATAATCGTGAGATAGTTCTGAGATGATCCTGAGACCATCTTGTGCCAGTTAGTCCAGGGTTGGTCCTGACTTAGTCCGGGCTAGAAATAGTCGCGGGATCCGCCGTGCTCTCTGTTGACAGATGCTTCGCGCATGCGCACTTCACTTGTTAACGCAGGCAAGCATTCGCTAGTGAAAATAATTTGAATTTATATGACATTTACCCCAAAATATTGTTTCAGTTATGTCATATAATGAATATATTGTGACAATGTAAGTAAATTTTGTACTAATAAGCCACTTTATTAAGCTATACTGTAAATAAAAAGATAAGTAAATTTTCCTTTATAGAAGAATGTTAGCATGGCTGCTGTAGAGCAGTGGTTACATTTTTGTTTTTTTAATTTAGAGTCGCGAGTTCAAATTGTTGTGAAATACTTCATGTCTTTAATTTCTCATGCTACAAAATTAATAGGCATTGGATACAGAAATGATATTAGTTTACTAGATTTTACTTCCAAACTGACAGTAAAATAATAACAAACATAAGTTTTTATGTGGTTAAAAAATTGCCTTTAAAAACAATAATTTAAACTACTGTTGATGAAACATGAGTAAAAATAGTGGGAGGGGAGGAGGGAGAAATCCATGACACGTATTGCAAAGGCAGAGAAGAATTCGAAGCTAATATATCTGGTTAATCTTCACTACCAGTACATAATAATGTATATTTCACTAGTCTAAATTCTTTTAAGATCGATATGTGCTGTGGCATTATGTAAAGAACTAACAAGATTTAACAGCAAAATTCCGCATAAAAACGTAGGAAATACGTGTAAGAATATTTTGTGCAAATAGAGATTTCCATACAAAATATTACAGGATTTACTGTCGTGAAATTGTACGAATTTAACGTTTAGTTAAAAAATGTGCTGAGTAAATGTACTTATACAATAAGAAAACTGCACTACTATCATTATGTACAACTAAAAACTAACAAATATAAAGAACAAAAATTTTTGCACTAGACAATATTTGAAATTGCTACCTTTGAATTATTTTGCCAGTACCTTACAGCTGAGCTACCAAGACACATTCTCTTGTAAGTATTAGATAAATACAGGTAAACCTCGCTGTAACGAGTATGGCCTATACATTCACTATTACGAGAATTTAAAGTGTACCAAAACGCCATATACGAAAAACAAGGTCAAAATAGTTACAATAAACTCCCGATTATCCGTGCACTGATTAACCGTTTTTGGATTATCCGTGCGACTTTGAACACTGCAAAAACAAAAATTTAAAAACCTTTTTGGAACGTAAGAGTGCCAACTCCTGAGCACAAGAATGGATTAACGAGATCGCGCTAGACTGGATTAATGAAATTTCAACATAATTTTTTATCGTTTTTACCATGCACCCTAGACATACTTTTATTTATTTGGGTGAAAAGGTTGTGAAATACGTTATTCGTAGGTAAAACGATTACTCGTTATGGTATTTGAGTTAATTATTTATAAATTCAATTATTATTATTATTATTATTATTTTTTTTTTTTTATACAGTTTTATGCTAACATATGTTCTATTTTCGGGTTATCCGTGTTTCCCGATTATCCGTGCATGGCGCAGCACCAATTAACACGGATAATCAGGAGTTTACTGTATTTACAACTTCTGAACTTCAACGATATCGTTCGCTATAACGATAGGCCGGTAGCGATACACAATCGATATCTCGCGCGTTCTTGCTGCAATATATCGCACTCGTGGCGCTTCAATGTGGCTATTTTTAAAGCTTCAGACGTGGCCGCGTAACTCGACAGATATGCGCATGCGCCGCATCACAGCGCGACAGGTGCGAGAGAGAGAGATGCTCCCTCTCTCTCGCACTCGTCGCGCTGTGATGCGGCGCATGTGCGTATCTTTCGAGTTTTGTATAAGATCCTGCTTTTTTTCACGCAAATTTAGTTGTTTCCGCCAAATGCCGATCATAATGACGTGTTGCTTTTGGATAGGTTAATGCTGTATTTATTTTGGATAAATTACTTGGCAATTTAGTCTAGTTTTTGAAATGGCAAGCGTAAGTCACTTGATATTGCTACGAAATTAAAAATTGTTACCGAGTGCGAAGCGAGGAATGTCAGCAAAAGTTAAATTGGCAGACAATATAATCTGCAGTCCTCTACACTGTTCACGATCCTTAAAAATAAGGACAAAATAAAGACGGCTGTTCTGCAGTAAAATGTGCCGACAAGAAGTAAAAAATTTCGTGCTGCAAACCATTCTGATTTAGAGGATGTGTTGCTAGAATGGTTTAACCAAAAACGTTCTTCAGGTATACCAATAAGTGGGCCGATGCTCAAAGCCAAGGCGTCAGAGCTCTCTCTTCGAATGAAAATTGAAGATTTTAAGTGTAGCGAGGGCTGGCCGCACCGATTTAAAGTGCGAAAAGGTATTACCCAACATGTTGTGTCTGGGGAATCGGGAAGTGTAAGCAATGAGACAGTAAAGATGTGGGATCCTGTGCGCCAGGACATTTTGAAGCGATATGCGCCACGAGACATTTATAATGCGCCGAGTCAGGCATATTCTATAACCTTTTGCCTGATAAAACACTCGCGACTAAATGTGATCCATGTAAGGGCGGGAAAAAAAGCAAAGAGCGCCTAACCGTACTGTTGTGTGCCAACATGGATGGAAGCGACAAGCTTGTGCCGTACGTGATTGGCAAGTCAGCCAAGCCTCGCGCCTTTCGTGGTGTGCGTGACTTGCCATGTACATACAATGCAGACAAGAAGACTTGGATGACCGGAGAGTTATTCAGGAAATGGCTTCATGCTTTTGATGCTAGGATGGGGGTGCGGAATCGCAAAGTTGTGCTGCTAGTTGACAACTGCCCAGCGCATCCGGCAGTTAAACTGCGAAATGTAGAACTTGTGTTTCTCCCTCCAAACTGTACTAGTGTGCTACAGCCACTAGATCAAGGTGTTATTCCACCTCCTGAAACACCATTTCCGCTCTATGTTGGTGCAGCATGTGATGCGGAAAATTGTATTAGGAAAGTAGCTTTCAAAGTGGTGAAAGGTATTGGATGCGATGCGTGCAATTGCAGTTTCATGGCATAAAATAACAGCAGATGCAGTGGCTGGATGTTTCTGACATGCTGGCTCTGTCACTAAGCCTGCTGAAGAAAACAGGGATGATCCAGATGCCGAAGAAAATGTGGACGATCCAGCTGTTGAAGAGGCTATGGATGTTCCTACTCAGCCTTTACAAGAGCCAGAATGTTGGAGAATGGTGAAGCAGAAGTTGGAAGTGCCAGTGAACTTTGACGAGTTTGTGTCGACTGATACAGATGTCGTGGTGTGCGGCGAAATGACCGACGAGGAACTCATTTACTTAGTGACTCAGAAGGACAGTTCCGATGATGACGACTACTGTGACTGTAGTGAGCCAATACAATTACATCTCAGGCAGCAGTTACTGAAGCTCTCAAAGTTCTGAGTAACTTCTACAAGTGTTCACCGTCAGCTTCCACAATGGATATGACACACTTTCATTGTGTCGAAGAATTTGTGTTGAAAAACAACTTCAAGAAAAAGCAAGCTACTCTTGACGGATATTTTCCTTACGAAAGTGAATAGTAAGCTAATCTTGACGGACTTTTTCTCTTAGGAAAGTGAATTTTTTTGAGTTGTCCCCTAAAAAAAGTTTTTTTTTACTATCAAGAGTATTTTAAAAAAAGTGTTAAACAATAAAGTGACAACAAATAACGTAATGGAAGTAGTTTTGTAATATAATTTCACGTTTTCACGATAATAAGCAGCGCTCCTGTTTTTTGTACACCTTAACAGGATTTTAAGGTAATATTTTTTCCATTACTCTTTTATATTGTATTAATTTAAAAAAAACAGTATTTTGTAGCACGATTTACTGTATAGCATTTCAGATGTACCCACACTATTGCCGTAGCTTTCAAAACTGTCACTACCATAACGGTTTATGGGCAGGCTGTGAACGGCAGCACACAGTCTAGGCCATGGCACAGCTTTATAGGTCATTGTAATGTACGCTAGCCACTGCCGGCATTGTGATAGCTGCATGCCACGTAGCTGGCTGCTGGAGCGCGACATGGACAATGAGTGCGTGTGTGGGTTGGTGGCGGCAGCTGCAACCTTGAGCCAAGCAGTGTTGCAGTGCGTAGTCGCAGCAGTGTCGTCAAGCGTGGCTACAGACTAGTGGCCTACACTACAGCAGTTGCGACGCACACACATCAGACATCTACTAGTTTGTTATTTTTACGTGGTGGAAGTAAATACGAGCGGCGGACTTTTGTGATGGGAAAGTCAAAGTACCATAATTATACAGCAGGTGTCCAATACAATCTTATTGCATTTTTATTTTGCCGCCCAGTTTGGTAACAAGAGTCGCGTGCTTGGCATTTGGAGTAAATTGAAAGTTAGTGCAGCCTGGAGAAAGATGAATATAACATCGAAAGCATTGTGTACAATTTAGTTGGTACCGGTAAGTGGAGTTATTCTTTAAAGTTTCATTCATTTTTTTCTGCACATCTAGGTATATTTTTTTCTCAGTTGTAGGTCCCACCTGTTGGTCTTCAGATAATTTTTTTTTAAATATGTGCAACTATTGCGAGATAAAATACTGCTTTCCTCTGTATTTATTTGGAGTATACAGTAGTAACAAAAGATTGCCAGGATATACACTAGGGAAAACACATGTACTTAAGGAAATATGATTTTTTTTTTTACTATATTTTGGCTATAGCGAGAATTTTTTTAGTCATTTAGAGGTCTCGTTATAATGGGGTTTACCTGTACGTATTTATTTATTCAAAAGCCTATGAATACACACAACATTGCAACATATTTTACAAAAATAGAATATTTACGGTTTAATGTTGCTTATAGCGATGATTCCCATCTTCCTAGGCCTGATAAAATATTATTGCTGTATTTAAATACCTTACTCGTTACAATAAACGTGCAATACGAGTTTTTTTCTCACAAAGATTGAATTTGATCGTTTTAAATAAAGTAACTAGTGCTTATGACTAAATATATTATCAGTGTAGGCTTGTAATAAGTTTTTTAGTGTAAAATAATCATTATATTTCATGAACAACGTACATAACACAGACATCGCCGTATTTATTTTCGACTTAGTCTATCGTTAAACGTACCCTTGGTCCGGACTAAAAGTTAAGAGTGGACTACTAGCGTTAGTCCGCGTCTATGAATAAGACAAAAAATAGTCCGGGTCAAAAATGACTATGAATAAGCCCCACAGAGTTTAAATGAGGAATCAGCGTTATGATAATTACTTCACAATGGTTCAGTTTTAGTAGTCATAAATAAACAATTAAGTATTTGACACAAAATCTCTAAAGTAAATTTGTACCATCACCGCCCCTTCATCGGGGCTAACCTCGACATGGTGATGGCACCTTACAATTTTCACAATAGCATAGCAGAGGCAGTAACGAGGGTTGCGATTCCCAACTATTAGCAAGCACGCCTAAGCAAGGGTTTAATGTCAATTCTAGCAAAGCTAGAAACTCATAACCTCAAATCTAGCAAAACTAGTAAGTGATCAGCATGATCTGCAAGTAAAGTCACAATTAATAGCACACGTGAAAAAGGCATATTACCATTAACTTCAACTTCAAATAAAAGGTCTAAGTCGGGTTCAATCGCAACAGCGATTTATTGATAAACCAAAACATAATCATTATAACAGATACATAACCTTGCAAATTATACAAACTCAATCAATTAAAAAAGAATCAAAACATTCAAAATGAAACAAATAACATTAAACATTAATTTTACAAAAATACAATAATAGGCGTGCAAATGGAATCTCATTTAAAGTTGAACAAATATGAAATAACAAGAAGCCCTAGTCGATAACCCTGAGGAGGGCCTAAACATACTTACTTACTAATTAAAGCTTCCAGGGGACACTCGCCCCAACACACAATCTCAAACACAAGCATAACCTACCTCAGTAGTATGCATGCACAGCTAACACCCTCGCACAAGTCTCTTAATCGGGCACATAAGGTGCATGCAAATATCTAATTCATTAACTATTAAATAATCTGATATGGTTTACATTCTCTGTCAAATCTAAGCATCAAATTGCACGCCTACAAAGATTACTTAATCAACAAACGAAACTAATAGAAAAATACATGTCTGCCCCTGTCTCTCTCTCTCTCTCTCTCACTGAATAATATTACATATTACTTGAGTTTACTTATTGAAATCCCGAACGCGACAGTTACTTTAATATACCAGGCAAAAGTGAAACAACAACAAACAGTACAAAACACGAACGAAACACTAGGACTTGGGCCATTATGCTACAGGACTTCAACTCAAGAAATAATAAACAAGAAACTAAACAAGGCGCCGCAAATTAATAATTTACAATTCCTGCTGCATAACAACCCATTCCACATTTATGAATACGAAAGACAAGAGTTATTCACATTTCACAGGTAGCCGACTGAACGCACATACTACAAAAACACGACTATAAATACAAGAAGCGGGAATAATCACTGAAAATAGTCCGCCCAATATTTGCGGAGCAACTACGACGAGTTAAATAACAATATGCCAATTATTCCTATGAAACCTGATATTACATAACGAAAACACAATACAAACTTTACACGTCTTGCTTAGAACAATATTAATTATATAAACAATTCCCTTCAGAAATTCACAATATTACAGGAAAATTATATTAATACAGCTCTCGGGAATATTTCTTGAGGTTCCGCCATTGTTGCTCGATAGCGCTAGTGTAGCACGAGGCTAGCTGCACTGCCTGTACCTGTGTCTCTGTTTAGTCTGTATCACATCTATGGCGAAGAATGTCATGTTTACAAACGGCGACGTAAAATATTCCAAAACAACAAATGGAATATTAGGTATGTAATGAAAGTCTGGATATGTGGAAACGTTTGAAATATAACTGCTGAGTATTATATATGTTAATTGCTGATAACTTGCAATATCTGAACTGTTTCTAACATCGTCAAATTACGTCTTTCACTGACGCAGTCGGTACAATGCCATTGTCAATATTCACAATATTGTAGTTGACGATCTGCTAAGTCCTGGTAAACTGTACAATTGTATAATCTTCACCAAATGCGTGAAAGGAAGTGCGGGCCCAGCACAAATTTCTGTCTGAAAAACGTTGCCAATTTAATTTTTATATTTTTAATATTTAATGTATAAAATTTTGAAAGTTATAGTGCACAAGAAAAAAATGTGGTTGATATTTATTCACATTCATGAATCCAGCCTTATAGCCTTTTCGTGAATAAATTTGCGTAATCCTGCATGTCAGGGCAATATTTGAATCCTTATTTAGATTCCCATAATATAAGATCCTTATTCAGGTAATTATGGCTTACAATGTCAGAACCAGTGAGGCCATTGGCTCAAACAGGCTAGAATTTGAAAAGGAATACTGTACACCCTGGCTTGTATACAGAAACCCACCCAGCGTTCACCTGGAGTGATTTTCAGAGAATGTACAGACGATACCGCAATCTGGGTGGAATCAAACCCGGGTCCACCTATGTGTAGGGCTGTTGTTTTTAACTTTTTTACCAGTTTTTCTCGTTTGTACTTTGGCAAAAGACTAAGGAGGCTGTAGCTGCTCTGAAAATACGATGTTTCATGTAGTGCAATATTAATTACAGTTATAAACTGTTTCCACAAAATATGGTTTAAATACATAACTTAACGTGAAAATTTCAGTAATGTACTTAGTTCAGTAAAATGTTTTGTGCAGTAGTTTGTTATTGAGAAAATATTTCTGTTTCACTGCTGATGTTATTAGGTTCAGCCAGATCTGGCCATGGTAGCAGATTATGTATTGTTTTATTTTATTGTGGTGTACCAGTAGACTTTTCCAAGTTTTGCCTTGTGTATTGCCAGCAAAGATATTATCAATATTCAAATTTCACTGAGGTAGAAGGTTTTCATACACACACACACACACACACACACATACACATATATATATATATATATATATATATACACGTGTGTTTGTGCGTACGTGCGTGTATGTGTGTGTGTGTGTTTAGGGGTGTTTACCCCTCCCCCTTTTCCTATATTTCTTCCTTCCTTGGCCAAGAACTATCTCTGTCAGGTGAATTATCTGCCAACACTCACATAAAGTTATTAAAAAGTAATTTTTACTGCAGTTGTGAACTGGTCTGAATTAGCGAGTTTAACTAGTGACACGCAGTAAAGCCCTGTAATTTTTCATTCTAAATTGAAATTTTTTATGTTTACCTATAGAAGGGTGTCTTGCACATTTTGCACTTTATGAATAATAATAGTAATAATAATATTAAAAACAACAATAATATTGTTGTTGATGTTGTCGTCGTCATTTTAGTGAAACTAATTATTTACATTACTTATAGGACCTACTGTAATTGGTGTACAATGCAAGAAAGAGTAAAATGATGAAATTTATGTTGTACGAGACTTGCTTAGGTTTACAGGGAAAATGTAAGGTGGAACCGTGTTATAACGTTTCTCAAGGGACCCACAAATTTCTACTTTGTAAATAGGAAAACATTATTTGTAGGATAGTAATTTCCTATAATAAAACAGTTTAGGGACTAAGTGAAAGTAACCTTTCAACCAGGAAAGCATTGAAAGTGAAAGTCTAACAGTGGTTTATTCTATTAAATAAGGGAAAGTGAAAAATGTGGAATAAAAAAAAAATTCTTCTGTATATTCAGAATTTGGTAGTAGCTACCCCATACGACAGCAGTGACTTACAGAAAATGGTTGTTACTCACTTCGGATGTTTTGTGAGAGCAGAGTTTCGAGTACAACTGAGTGGCCAAGATGCATCTCTATAGCCCTTTAAAAACTAAGAAACACCCCCCTTCCCTCCCCAAAAGTTAAATCCTCTAGCATGTTTCATCGGAATTCAAAGTAATTAAAAAAAAAATTATGTTAGCTCAAAACAATAACAAGATGAATTTACCATCAATAGGCAAGCCACAGCCATGAAAGGAAAAAAATCTGTGAAAAAACTTCAAAAAACTTCCAGTGGGACGTTCGGCGAGTGTGCGCATGGTGAGTTAGGCACCCCCGCGCACCATCAACATGTGAGAAGTGATGACTAACACCGTCGAGCCGTCAATCTTTCCGTCTCTCTACCCAACAACAAAATTCAAAAAATTCCCGTGAAAAATGTTTTAAAAAATTGCGATGAAAACTGAATTATTAGTTTGCGAGACAACGATAACATAATAATTAAATACACGTGGCGATGACTATTGTAGCTTGTAGGTAGCCGCACTCGTGAAACAAACTGGTCGGTTGCTGCTCACTAAAAATACTTTGCACTCGAGCTTCTTCGTTTTCCCCCCCTTATAGCATTGGAGGAACAAATTACGTTTATTGTAATAAATTTGTTGTAAAACGTGTTTATGAATAATATGGTTGCGTGTTTTTTATAAACACGCAGTTTTTATCACGGTACATGGCAGAAAATCACGCTGAACACCACTGCATTCTATCGGTAATAGAAATAGTCAATAGAACACACTGCTGTGCAGTGCATTCTTAAGGAGACACTAAGCACTGTCTATGAATTAGTTCCTGTGCTGTCCACCGCCTTGCTGTGTAGACGGGGTTCCTTGATGCTTGTTCACTTGACAGCTGCCAGAGGGTGAGAATCTAGGCGCGCGCTGTAGCATGTGGCCCAGTGCCAGGCCCTAGATTTATTTGACATGTTTTAATCTACAGTATGTTTGTTTCATATTTAGCTGAACTTATAATGTTGGCCTCATGGACAATGGTATCTGAGAGTTTTGTTAAGAACTATTTGTAATTTTATTTGTTAAAAGCCAGCACGTCAGTGGAAATTTATTCATATTTAAAGTAATAAATTTTCAGTAACTGTGAACTTATTCTACTTAAAATAGGTAACATTTAATTGGGTAATTGGAAATCACTCATTTAACAGTAAGAAGAACGGTTTGTGTAGTAATGTTAATATTTATTTAAAATTCAAATTATGCTTTTTGAATTTAATGAAATTATATATATTCATTGTTAAAGCTTCGGAGAGTGAGGACAGAAATACCAAACTAAATTTACACTTTCTAGGAATAGTTGCTGTACTTCAGTGCAAAACTGGCCTATAAAGATGATAGTTGAGAAATTGCCGCCATATTTGGTTGCAACCAATAAAATACAGAATGTAGCTGATTGGCTTCATACATTTTGAATGTAATGTTTCTATCGCTTATTAACAAAGTTACTATGTGCATTCATGTAATTTAGTTATACATTCAGTAATTTACCAGATCAAAGGGTTTATTTAAAAATTTTAATTCTTATTCCGATTAATTTGTAACACTGTAACATATTTTGTTAGGTTGATTGCAGAGAAACGTAAGAGAAACTTGTTGATGCTGGAGGAGAAGAAGAAAAGCCCACAGAAGAGGAGGATACTAGTGAAGAGAAGAGATAGCAGTTCTGATTTAGAATCCAAGGACGACACCCCAGAGCCGAGTGGTTCCGGACTGCAAACAAGGGTAGGTTTGTTTTGCAGTGCTGTGTTGGGAAGTATACTGCTTATACTTCTTGTAAGGCATATAACCAGGTGGGGTTTATAGACCAGGACTTTCACCCTTGTCCAAAAACCAAGGTATTGTACCAAATGTATTACTGCAAAATTTCAGATTTTATACTTCCAGACTGTTACTTATACATATATTTACATGCAATTTCCCTTCCCTCCCCAGCCACTTGGTTCCACAGCGTCGTCCGTTTGCCCCTTTTTCATCTCATGCGTGACATAACTTTTTCTCCACTGTGATTTTTCATGCTCTTGGACACGTTAACTATTCTTTGTGCTAGTGATATTACAGTAGAAACTCGTTGCATCGTTTTCGTTTCCATCGTTTTCCCGTATCTATCGTTTATTTTTGTTGGTCCCAAAAATTTTCCTATTAAAACATGGTTTAAGAAGTCCACATCAATTGTTTTCGTAAGTATCGTTTTTCCCGCATCCATAGCTAAAAATATCTTGTCCCACAGACAAAATTTAGGCATATTGATAGTTTTTAAAATTAATTTCAACATACAGTGTACATTTAAAACGAACAGTTCTAGCGAACGGTAAAAGACAATCCTGGCTGCCCACAAAGTAAATATGCCCAGCCGATATTTACGTTTTCCCGCGAATTGCACCTTTTTCTTCATGTCCCGTTTGTTTGCAAATTAATACACTGTTAAATTTTCCCGCAACCGCATATCACATCATCAAAATTATATTTTTCCCGCTGTCTACGGTTTTCGCTATCCGATGACATAAACACGTGATGTCAGAGTCACAGATAACGGAAGGACGAAAGAACATCTAAACTTGTTTGAAAATAGAACACAGAAGAAACATCACAGTAACGTTGGTGATCCTGATCACGTGCAAAGCCATAGGAGAATGACCGTGATCGCAAGTAACGCTTGCGCTCACGGCACAATAAATTCAAGATGGCGGCAAGAAGAGAATTGCCGCTGCTAGCACTATCGATTGTCTTGGAATCTATCGATCGCTGGTTTTACGTTGGAATCATTACGTGCTTTCGGTTACCTTTGTTTTTAACGCAATTAACGGTAACTTTAACCTAAAATTTGCGAAACATTTTTGAAAATGTTTTATTATAAACAGGCGGGTTTTAAAATCATTTCCATTTTAGTGCAGCATTTTAAGATGGTTATGTAACGGTAATGTAATTTAACGATTGCACTCGTAAATACATAATATTTCAATTATAAAGGCTTTAAAAAATAAGGATAGTAATGTTCCTAATTTTCTGTTCGCGTTTTTTTATTTTCCTCCGTAATTTACGTTAGCGTAGTAAATAATAACTTGTAGAGAGTTTTCTTATGGTTTGTCTTGTCTGTCAGCTCAGCACATAAAAGTACAACTTCAGATTTCGAGGTTAGGTAAAAAAAAAAAAAAAAAGAGGCAAGTCCACATGCATAGTTGGTCCGCATGCATTATTTTTTTCTTTTGGTCCCTTGAAAAACGATCCATAGAGTTTCTACTGTACGATTATGATCTTTCCTCTCTCTGCTGGTCTTCTCTTGATTTTATTGTCTGTTGACGATCCATGCCCAACTACTGGAAAAAAAACAATTCTAACATTTATGAAGAAGTACGAGATCATCTAGGAAGTGGACGATCCTAAGCAGAAACTGTGCTACAGCATGACATTCCAAAGTTGATGCTATTTACGATTTTAAAATGTGAGAGGAATGTTTGTGCTCTATTTTGTGTCAACGAAACATTTAAATGTCCATCCAGGATGTACTTTCATTTAGAATGTGGATGCCTATTAAAATAATTCACTATTTCAATCAACAATAATACGTATTCTAGCAAATAGTTCACGAACACGGATATTACGGGCACTAAATTTACTTTGTCAGCAATGTAATGCTTTAATTTGTGTTGACAAATACACTCTTCCACAGTATCTTTTATTTTCAGAATGCTTCAGTCTATTTAAACAATTTGTCATTTTTATAAACATTATTATAATATCCCAGCATATAGCGTCCGAAAACAGAAGTTGTTGGCACTTGAATGTCGGTTGCTGGCAAAGTTTGTGCTCAATTTTTTGCTGATTAAAAGTCATAAATAATCCTTCATAGTATATTTTCTTCCAGAATTTGTATGGTTATTGAGATTACTGTAATTTGTACTAACCATAAAAATATTGAGATATCACAGAAACAGCTTACACAAAGTTAAGTTGCAAGTGCACTGTAACTTCCTATTTTTGGCATATGTTTTTACAAAATCCGATTTTCCTTCTCAGACTATTCTGAAAACAAATATTCCTTTTCCACACACCCCTAATAAATATACGTAAAACAAACAAAACCTCATTGTATTGAACAGACTTGTAAGTAATATACACTAGACCCCCGATTTTACGAATACTCACTGTTCCTCTCATCGCATTCGTAAAATTGCTACCTTCGTAAATTCGATTGCGGCTTACTTTGCCCCCCCCCCCGCCCTGGCCAAAACAGAAAATTTTTAAATTGCATTTTTTCTGCAAAGTGCCTCTAGGCCCCGACTTGCGTAGCGTTTTGCGGGAAATTAATTAACGGAATAATGTAAACATAAATTGATATCAGTAGCCTGACGTCACACTGTTGAGCGGTAGATATGACTGACCCTTGTCACCAAAAAATGAGAAAATCAAGATTCAGAGTTTCTTCTCTCGAGCGAATAGCCTGACTCCCGTAGCATTTAACGGAAAAATAAAGCAAGTGATAGTTTAAATATAAATTTATATCAATAGTCAGACGTGTTATGATCAAAAGAACACCGCTAAACAATAGATATGACCAATCCTTTTCCTAAAAAAAGAGAAAATCGAGATTCCGAGTGTCTTATCGTGTCTTATCTCGAGCGAATAGACCGACTTCCGTAGCATTTTACGAAAAAATAACGCAAATGATAGTTGAAATATACATTTATATCAATAGGCAGACGTCTTACGATCAAAAGAACACCGCTAAACAATAGATATGATCGACCTTTGTCCTAAAAAAAAAGAGTAAACCGAGCTGTTGAGTGCCTTCTCACGAGCGAATAGCCTGATTTGCGTAGCGTTTAATGGGAAAAAAAGTAGGCATTCCTTATGCCCTTGTAAATTATTCATCAAAGAAAGAAGGAATAAGCGGATGTATTCATTCATTGCGCAGTTTTATATAACTTAACGTAAAAACATTCCCTCAACATTGTTGAAGAATTGTACAAGAACGTAGATACTAGTAGCATGCAGAGCGGACAGATAGCGCAACTGTACAAACGTTCACAAGATGGAATATAGATAGCGGCACCGTAGCATATACCGACGTTGTTCCAAAGACTCCATTTTGTGACGTTCTTACCTAAAATCGTCGAGAATTACATGTATAAGTGATTGAAAATAATCACTTTCACAGTCAGTATATGCGGTAAAAATTAATTAGGAGTTCCGGGATTACGTAATACACCAACGTCTATTTATTTTCCAAGTTCGACATACCTGGAGACAAATGTTTCTACACTTGGAAAATAGGTAGCGCTATTATCGTGCTCACTTGTGAAACGCACGTTTTACGACACGAAGTAACGCATTGTTTAAGCAAATTATGCGCCAAGTTAATTGTTTTAAGTACGTATGGTGTTAACGCAATAAAGAAAAATATCACGCGAGACGAGAGAGATATAAGACGTCGTGAAACAGCCTAGAAAGAGGCTGTACTATAGTTAAATGAGCATATGCGCATGCGCTGGAACTACGACGTATTAGGATCTATATTGGAGACAGGCCGGCCGGCTTGGCATAGCCGCCGCCGCGCGGTTTTCAAACTGTCACTGCCACATTTTTTAACGGATTTTAGCTATTTTTGTTTTATTTTTAATATTGTGACTTACCAAGTAATAACTGCAACTCTACAATTCATATTGTAACAACCCGGGTGTGTGTTCTCTTGTTCTACGTAAGGGTAAACTATAACCAAAGTAAAAGCAATAACCTAAATTCTAACATTAACCTGGGGAGGGAGCCATCCACCACCAATCTGTTATAGGCCAGATCGGATGCCTCAAAATACTCAAAACTAAACTTTAAAGACTGGTAGAGCAAAACAATAACATAGGGGTAG
>PNEQ01069657.1:0-36694 GCA_003012365.1 Medauroidea extradentata | reverse complement strand
GCCGTAGGAAGGCTCGGAGAATCCAGCAGACCCCGCACCACTCCGCGCAAGCAAATAGTCCCTCGTACTTCGGCTCTTCTCGGATATCACTCCAACAAACAAGTTCCCATAAATACAAAGTCGGCAATCAACCACTGGCATCCACTGCAACCACAGCAAGTCAAACAAAATAAGCATGTGGCGAACCACACGCCACAACTGAAAGTGATAAACAAAGTTGTAAAACTGAACAAATTGATGCAGTTAAAGGAAAACGAAGTCTAGAGATAGATGTGGAGGTAGCTGGAACTAAATTAACTGCTTTAATTGACACGGGCGCTAGTGACTGTTTTATTAATCAAGAGTACTTGAGTACGTTAGTCAGGGCTTATCCATACTTAAAGAAAAGGATAAGAGTTGAAAATTGTTTCAACTTGTTAATTGCTGATGGAAGTAGTTGTAGGGTTAGGACAGGTATTAAATTACACTTTAAATTAAATAAATATTCTTGGACACGAAAGTTTTGGGTCATTCCTAAGCTGGTTAACCAGATGGTATTAGGATTAAACTTTTTGACTGATACCCGTGCTATTGTAGATTTGTGCGAAAGGGTCTTATATTTTAGGTTTGACCCTGAAAATTTAATTTCACTTCAGGGAAGGAAAATAGAGGGTAGTCATATCTATGCGGGGTCAGATGTAGCAGTAGAAAATTTGGGGGAGAATAAAAGTAAGCTCATTAAGGGAATCTTAACTGAATTTCAGGATGTGATCAATAAAAAGTTAGGGAAATGTGAATTATTTCCTTATCGGATTGAGGTTGTTGATGAAAACCCCATCCATTGTGTTCCATACCAGTGTTCACCCCCTAAACTGGACGCTTTTCGTCGGATTGTGGACGATTTAAAGAAACAAGGAATAATTACACCTTCGACTTCTTCATACGCTAGTCCAGCATTTTTAGTAGCGAAGAAAAGCCCAGGGGAGTACAGACTGGTTTTAGATTATCGTTTATTAAATCGTAAGGTAGCTTTAGATCCCTTCCCCATGCCGAATATAGAAACGATATTTCAGTATTTGGGAAGAGCTAGGGTTTTTACAGTCTTCGATTTAAACTCTGCTTTTCATCAATGTGTTTTACATGATGATAGCTGTAAATACGCAGGATTTGTGACACCGTGGGGCCAATATGAGTGGAAACGCGTGCCCTTTGGAGTTAACTTTGGGGGACAATGTCTATCGCGAATATTGCATAAAATTTTTTAGAAGTTCCAATATAAATTTGTCATGACTTTTCTTGATGATATCTGTGTTTACTCGGAAAATTTTGAGGACCATCTCCAACATATTCGTCTTGTGTTAGAAGAACTGCGTAAAGCAGGGTTCACAGTAAACCCTGATTAAGTTTTGTGGGCTCAAAATCAAATTCATTATTTAGGTTTCATTATATCGAGAGGAAGATTACTTATGGATCAAAAAAAATTGCTCCGATAGTAAATTTTCCAACTCCAAAAAAATTTGAAGGGTGTTTTAAGATTCTTTGGTATGATGGGATATTTCTCTCGTTTTATTCAGGGGTATGCTGAGATGTGTGCGCCAATGAATAAGCTAAAGAAAAAAGGCCAGGAATTCGTATGGGGTACTGAGCAAGAGAAGTCTTTCGAGCAACTCAAAGATGCGATAGCACATCCTCCTGTGTTAGTGCTGCCAGATTATAAGAAGAAGTTTGTGTTGCAGGTAGATGCATCAAGTCTTGCTGTCGGTGCTGTGTTGTTACAGAGGGATAACGATTTACTCAAACCGGTTGCTTTTGCCAGTCGTAGTTTATCAATGATCGAACAGATGTATAGTAGTTATGAGAAGGAAGCACTAGCGTGTCTATTTGGGATGGAAAAATTCGAGACTTATTTAGAAAGTGTCAGTTTTGAGCTTTGGACCGATAACCAAGCTCTCACTTGGTTATTTAGTCATCCCCGCCAGTTAGGTAAAATCGGGCGCTGGATTATGCGACTGACGCGTTTTCGGTTTGACATTGTTCATGTGAAGGGGAAAGAAAATGTCGTTGCCGATGCATTGAGTCGAATGTTTGATGGCTCTGAATTTATTTTGAAGGGTGAAAGCGATAGTAAACAAGATGTGACATCTCTATTGAATGTTGTGCATTCTATTCCAGAATCTTTTGTTAATATTGTTGAGTGGCAAAAAGTAGATGAGATGACAAAAAGATTGACGGATGAACTAAATAAGGGTTTAAAGAGTAAATACAAAGTATTTAAAGGGATTCTATACTATGTAAATAAAAAAAGGGAAAATAAAATTTTTGTGCCTGAAGCATTAAGGGGTATGATATTGCGTTACTTTCATGATTCAAATTTTGGAGGTCATTTAGGTGTGCAGAAAACCCTTAGTAAGATTCGGAAGGAATTTTATTGGCCGGAAATGTGTAGGGAGATAAAAAATATGTAAAAAGTTGTAAGGAATGTCAACTTGCCAAGCAACCTCAGAACACTAAGGTGGGCAAATACTCGATGGATCTCCCGAAGAGACCCTGGGAAAGAGTTTTCATAGATATTTATGGACCACTTCCGAGAAGTAGACAGGGAAATAATTGTACCCTCATAGCAATAGATGCTTTTACGAAGTTTGTTATTTTGCTCCCGTTAAAGGATATGAAGAGACACAATGTGTGTAAGTCACTTACAGAAAGTGTTTGGAAGTTATTTGGGGGACCAGAGATATTATTATCTGATAATGCTGCATATTTTAATTCTCGAGGGATGAAGGACATGTGTTTTGAATGGGGAATTAAACATGTTAATACTAGTCCCCATTACCCATGCCTAGAGAAGGTGATTTATCGCGGGAAAAGTTGATTGTTTGCTAGGTTTCAATGTAATGTATTCATATCTGACGCCTTTATTTCGTTACTAACGAGTCCCGATTTGACTGAGCCAATGATAACTCTGGTGAACTACTACTGAACGTCTGTGATTCGTCTATAAACAACTAGACCGTGCTACATAAACGCCGGCCAATAATACATGATGCAGGACGCTTTACTGATTTGCAGAATATGCTGGCAGAAAACATTATCGCGATAAATCACCTTCTCTACCCATGCCCAAATCAGGTTGAAAGAGTAAATAAGGGAATTAAGACAGCTTTAATAATTTATCACAATCATGACTAGAGAAATTGGGATTCTTCTTTGGCGTTGCTGAATGTGGCCCTGAATTCTACAGAGCATCTAGCCTCTGGAGGGGTAGCTAGTAAATTGTTTTTGGGGCGCGAATTACCTCATCCATTGTTAAATATATGGGGTATTCCTCATGAGTGTGTTGATATGGTTAGCCCCAGAGTACTAAGAAATGTTTGGGATGAAACACACAAAGCATTGACAAAAGCTCAGCAGAAGGTCGCTACTCGATATGATCAGAAAAGAGTTCAAAATTTTTATAAGACAGGAGATTTGGTGCTTTGTAAGAACTTTGCCCAGAGTAACAAGGCTAGTTATTTTAGTGCCAAGTTAGCCCCAAGGTATAAAGGGCCGTACCGTATTGACCGGTTTTTGGGTCCTGTGACTGTAATGTTGGTTGAGCCCAACAATCTATATAATGTGAGAAAAGCGCATTTGTCACACCTTAAGCCTTATGTGGAGAGAGAATGAATGTTAGAGGGTATTGTTAGTATCCATGAAGACTACTGATTTATTGATTTAGTGGTTTACTGCTCAATTTACTGTTGTATTTTGTGATTCTTATCTTAGTACTATCATGTCATGTGTTTCCTAATCTTTCATTCTTGCCTCTCTTCAATCTTGTTGTTTCTCCTATTATTTGTTAAAGATGTGAGTTTCATTGTTAGGGCCCGGTAATTTTCGCGAAAAGATTTTTGCCCCACTTTGTTTCAGTGTCTTACGTGCACACCTGCAGCTCAACTTCGTGATTATTGGCAGTGTGTTTTAGTGCAGAGTTATTATTCATTTGACGGTGCCAATCAGAGCATGGATAACTGTGACACAACACGTCTGTGATTTGCGGGTTTATCCTCCAGACGTTGTATGTTAATGCATCCAATCACTGACTACAAAGCAGAAATGCAGGTGCGCACGTAAGGCACTGAAACAAAGTGCTGCAAAAATCTTTTCGCGAAAACTACCGGGCCCTATTCATTGTATTAGTCTCATGGAAGTGAACAGCTGATAGACAGAGTACTGTTTGGTTTGTCTTCTTTTTGACTGGTGTGGTTGTGACATTTGTTAGTCACATTAATATACTTATAAAATACAAATATATGTATAGTTATTGGATTTGGGAGCTAACTGGCACACCTAAAAGTTACCACATATTGTTCTCGATAAATTCTTTGGTTTTAATATGTTGTTAGTTTGATAATATTGTAGTCAGGTATAATACAAAAGTTGTAGATTTCACACGTGAAATCCTGATACTTAATGGTCTCTTAAAGTATTACTCTTTGATATAAAGTCTAGTCAAGGTAAATTTTTGCTGTTTTAAAAGTATTAGTTTTAAAGTGTTGTCTTTTTTGTGAAAGAACTTTTAAAGTGCGCGCCTATGGGTAAAGTATTGATCGATGTCGAGACTGTAAGACTGTGGAGGGGAGTGAGGGGAGAGGGGCGGCCGACACAGCAGGTGGCAAGTGAGAGAAGTGGGGAGGGGAAGGCAGAGTGTTTTTGACCGGACCCGAGCGGCGTGGACTCTGGCATGGACTGAGGAGCCGTGAACGACAAAAAGTTATCGACAAGGCGTTCCCTGTTGTTACTACAATTTACGGAGAGTAACTTGATGAAATTTGTGTCCAGGGGAGCAGTGGATACCCAGGGATTATTCCGAAGCATATGGAATTATTAGCCCAGCACTGTTGGAGGTGCAGGGAATCGCCTAATGCTACGATTTGACTGCGAGTCTGCGAGGATTTCCAGGAAAGGAAATTGGCACTGCTTTGTCGTGTTTGTCAGCGGAAAACTGTGAGTTCTGTCTGTTCATATATTTCTGTTCCTTTTAAGAAGAAATTGCCATTATTTAGTGGATTTGGCCACTCATCATTTTAACTCTACATACATCACCGATTAATGAGCGCTCAGTACTGCAAGCCATTTACGAGTTTTTCGGCTGGCCCTTCTCTCATTTACACGAATTAGAGACAAATGCGATTGGACCTGTAGTGTGATCGCGAAAGAAAACAACTATCAACAATTTTGTCTATGTTTTGATTGTATTATAATACAGATATATTATATGTTAGTGCGTATATTGTATCATGCAATGTTTTATGTTGTATGTGGGTATGGTAGCCCATTTAGTATCTGAGGCATAAAAAAGTTTGTTTTGTGGTTTTGGAAGTTACAGATTTAATTTGCCTTACTTCGAAAATGCCCCCTTTTTACCATCCAATGAAAACTTTCCAAATAAGCACATAGGGTTAAAACAGCATTAAATAAAATATTATTTAACATAATTGATGTCTGCTATGTGGACTTTAGGTTGTTTGAATTCCTATAATGATGGTTAAGGAGGTTTATCCGTCCAGCAGGCTCAAACTTTCTCACAGCGAAGACTGCGTTGTGCGATGCCGGGTGGGAAAAATTCACAGCTCATCTAATTTTAACCGAGCCAAATTTTTCTCGTATGTACCTCTACTATTCCCCGCAAATGAAAATGCAAAGACCAGCGCACATAAATGGAATAACAGAACGCACAATAAATAAACAATTTCAGGAAATTCTACGCAAAAGTTGAAGTCCCTCCTGTAAAAATTCTCATGCCTCTCAGGGATAAAGAGTTGGCCAAGATTCAGATTTAATTCTGTGATTTAGAATTCACCGGTTACGTAACTTTTAAAACTGGAGGGGAAAAATATATTATGACCTAAATTAACCGGATTTTTAAAGGAATAATTTCATATAAAATAAAGTTCTATAATTAAATGAAAAGTTTAAATATATTTCTAATTTATTAATTATATAAATAACATTCTCTGAAATCATATTGCATTTTGGCATGCGTTATCTTCACTACCTGTAACTACATTCCAAGATGTTAACGTCAGATGAGGAAATTAAGTAATCATGAAAGTAATCCAAGAATTAGGAATCGAAACATTGATTAGGCCTATATGAATACTCTTATTTAAAGAGCGAAGTGAGTGACATGGCAGTAACATCGTCAAAAATTAAATATGGCTGCCGCCAGTCCAAAATAATATTTAAGCAATACAAGTCTTAAATGTGGCGCCATAATCCAGCAGTAATTATTCCATATCCTACATAGAGGAAAATTTATCAGCTGATACGTATAGTGGGCACAACTCGTATACGAACGTTACACCTGAAACAAAAAATTTAAATGATAATAAAGCGGATTTTAATATTTTTTGCTTACCCTCACTGCCGTATCTGATGAATAACTGATTACGGTAAAAATACTATAAAGTATTAACGGTTTTTTTTTTCGAAGCATTGTAGCAAAGAAAATTTTTTTCTTTAAGTTTACAGTAATGTTAACAAAAAAATTTAATCCAGTAACTGTCACGTTATAGTTATTTAAGGCCGACTTTACGTTACAAAAAAAAAATATTTTCTCTGTTACAAAAAAAGTAATATTATCGCATGTTTACAACGAAAATATTTTGCAAAAATTAGGAAACACAAAAATTTGATTTTTTAAAGATTTCTTTGTTATTAAGATTGAATTCTTTACCGTTAGCAAAGCGGCCTTAAAAACGTTTTTTATGTTACTAGTTTTTATTTTGTAACGTTATAGCAATACACTTGATGGAGTTAAGAATCGCGTATAAGGCTAGATTTAAATTGGTTCTAATCGTATTGTAAACACGCCCTAATTGTACAGATTTTTTTTTTAAATTTGTCTCTAATTTTGAGAATCTCTGAACTTGTGATTAAAATAAAACACGCAATGCTCTTTGCAAAAGTCTTGTATACAAACGAAGATTAAACGAGACAGAAAACGTTTTTTATACGATAATTCAAATTTCAAGCCAAATACTCTCTCTTGTACCTTATGACGAATATTGCGTATAGCATCGTGTCAGTTCTTCTTCGCTGTAAGTTATATTAGTCAACATCAAAAGAAACGATAATGATCTTACTGCGGTTCAGGGAGTTTGCAGTTACTTGAGACGCTTAACTTACTTTTCAGTGATTACACGGCTGTACCAGTTTTATTTGCCATTCGGTTTGCCATCAGAGAATAAGCATCATTACTCCTAGTCTTAAGAAATATATTAGTAATCCGAAGATAAAATATCTTCTTTCTCTTCATTTAGTTTGTTCTGAGTAGCTGGAGTTGACGAGGTGAAAATATGCAAAATAAATAATTCTACTCGGTGTAAAAAAAACCTCAGGCGAGGTCTAGATGGTGAGCCTCGCGGTTTAATTAAACTTTCCTCATTAGCAAACGTCTGAGACATTGGATTCCTAAGGCCTCTGATTAGTTTCGTTTCTGCGTGAAGTGAAAAGATAAAGCGGTGGAGTTGAGGTGAATTTCATAAGCGGGTATCGATTATGGTCGCTACTTTTCGTAAAGGACAAAAGTAATCTTAAAAACGCTTTGACGCCATTTACTCGCACTTGCCTGAGTTTTGTGTTGACCCAATTTTATACAAAAGTAGACATGATTATATATATTAATTGGCTATAGTTCTGGATTCGACGTTTAGTATTTTACGATACTACATAATTAAATACAATCATGTAATTCGTAATTTATTATTCGCTTACCTTGCATCAGTCAATGAGGGGCTTTAGGTCTACTCTTACATAATTCAGAATGCAACGGGTTAAATTCCTCACATTCTAACTCTAAAATAATCTGGACTACACTCTAGAAGCACTTACTTTGCGAAAGACAAATTTTTATGCAAAAAAATTGTCTAAAATGTAAACAAGAGCCAAGCTGCTTCGCCGAAAAGATTTTATTTTTAAAGGTGTACAGTAAGAAAACCAAAAAAAGCCATTAAAATAGTTTATCATTATTATTACTGCAAAATTCAAATGCAATTTTTAAGACAAACTTCATGGCAGGAAAATGATTTTTACGTGCTACAAAGAAAATTATATGGTTCTCAAATAAAAATTTTCAAATAAATACTGTAGTAACGCCAAATATAGGTTTTTAATATTTAATTTACCGTGCAGAAAGACATCTTTACTGCAAGTTAAACATTCTTAAAATATTTGTATATGTACTGTGTTTACATTTATTTGGCTGGGTAAAGTGGAGAAAATTGGTCAGCACGTAACCTAAATGTCTCTTAACTCTAGTAGAGGTGATATGACAGCGGGATAGAAAAGCTAGGGTTAGATGCAAGAGATCTGTTCACTTCATTGAAACAAGATGATGGAAAAACCTTCTCGCGAAAACTTCTGGTCCCCGAGAATAAGGTTCTGGGCGGTTTAGCTCAAAGTGAGCACTCAAAAAAACCTTCTCAATTTCTATTTTCAGCGAATTCGTATCTTATTGCGTGTAGCGGCTAACGACGGGAAATGTCTAACCTCTTCCGACATGTCACTTGATGTTTGCACGTGTAAGAAATATTGTGCAGTCAGGAGATACCAGGGGCGTCATTTGGGGGTTCAGGGGGGGGGGCAAAAGCCTCCCCCTAGATTTAGAATTTAAAGTGTATAAAATATATTTTTTGTATTTTGTTATTTAAATAATGCTAACTTAAGCACATAAAACTGAAGTTATATTTTTAAAGTTTCTAATTTATACATGCTTAATTAATTTAAAAAATGCAACAAGGTCACTGTCGCCAAAAAAAATCTTGCCCCCCCCCCCCCCCAGAAAAACCTTAAATGACGCCCCTGGTAGTAACATTTATAGATTCATAAAAATAAAACTCAAATGTGCTAATTTCACTTGATTTTACTTCAGTATAGTTATATTTAAATAGTAAAATACATTTAACTACTAAAACTAAACTGCTAAAATTCCCTGCCAACCGTATAAGAAGTAAGGTAACTATTGTTAACGGGGAATTATATGCAGAAACAGCTGGTGATTTTTTTCGAAGGTTAAATATTTAGTGCTCACTTTACCCGTAACGAACATTACTGCGACACCAATCCGTCTGTGATTTGTGGGTAGAACTCAAGACTCAATGTGAGATGAAAACATCCCATTACGAACCATGCAGCAGAGCTATACGTGTGCTCGTTATGTATTGAAACCAGTTGCTACAAATTTCTTCAAGCCAATAATCAGTTGCTCTAGGCGTAAAATTATATGAATTCACGATATACTTATGAAGAGAAAGTTAAACATTTAATACTGAAATTTAATTTTATTGAAATCCTTAATATTAATGAAACATATGTACGGTAAACTTTTGTTTGATTAAAAGTTTTTTTTAGAATCTATTTGTTTGTGGACATACATCATCGCTCGTGTCTAGCTGATCAAACTTGAGTTGAATGACAAAATACAAAAAAAACTATGTTCAATATAATTTTTTTCTCTTTTTTCTTTTTTGTATTCTGTCATTCAACACAAGTTCGATCAGCAAAACATGAGCAGTGGCGTATGTTCACAAACCAATAAATTCTAATTGTAAACTCCCATTGCAACAAACATTTCAAAATCATACAAGTTATTTACTTCCTGTGGATCTGAATATGAAAGTCAGTAATGTTGATCAAGTTTATCACAATTATATATTTTTTGTTTACCGTAAAACACTCAAAGATATCAACTTTTAAGTAAACGGGGTGAGTAATGTCAATGATAAAGAAAACACACATTTAATACCTTATTAACTTGTCCTTTCTTCCTGATGTAGTTTAAGTGAAAATTGACAAGTGAACAATATGTATATTCTTCTCCCCTCTCAGTGTTAAGGTGACAGCCTGGTAGGGAATATTATGCGTGCCTGAGGCAATAAAGAGAGGATTCATAAGGGCAACGCAGGCACAAACATGAAGCCACATCCCAGTCTCTTTCGCTGTAAGCTCATATCTGCTAGATAATTTTGTGTTGGTATTGATGATACAGTTGTGTTGTGCGTGTCCATGTCTTTGTAAAGATTCTGCAACTATATACACAAAAATGTCTCAAAAAACACCCTTGCTTGTCATTTCCGGACGCGATGATATGGGTCGTAAAGAACAGCAGAGGACTTTTAATGTGTATAAGCGCGTGCAATGTTTTTTGAATAATGTTCTGAAACAGACTACGCCCACATGCTATGAGCAGATATGGAATAAATTACATCTTCCGAAGCGCTGCATAACGCTAGACGGCCACCTTTAGAACCCACATTTCTCGCCTTCATATCTTCCTGAGTCAAAATTGTATCAAGACTTATTTTAAAACATTACAATACGAGCGTACCTTACTACTCGGTATCACATTGGCTGAAAGTCGGCCAATAAGAGCTCAGCACATTCCAGTGGTCGTTTCCTATGTGTTTTGAACCAATAGGACGCTATTAAGAGCGAGTGATAGTCACCACCTTGAATTCTTGTATTTTGTGTCATATCTTTGTTTCTGGGTAAATTTTTGGAACTTTAATCCAACTACGGAATAGAATATACATACTAATAGAATTTTAGACACCGTAAATATATTTTGGTCATTACTGCTGTTACAGATAGAATTTCAGTTAGAAAATTATTATTATTATTATTATTATTATTATTATTATTATTATTATTATTATTATTATTATTATACTCTTAACTGCAATTCTATCTGTTACAACAGTAACGAAAAATAAAGATTCATGGTGTCTAAAATTCTATCAACATGTATTCTATTCTGCAGCTAAGTTAAAGTTCCGTGAATTTAGCCAGAAATAAAAATTACGACATAAAATACAAAATTCACTCTTAAGTGGGAATATAAAGGCCAAGTACTTGTGTCCTTGTAGTGGTGTTTACAGGCAACTTACTTCTATTCCTGCCATAGTACTTTAAATTTTAATGGCGCCGCTTCCTGCACGCTACGAGTTTAGAAGCGATAGAGCTATGAAGGTGAGATATCGCGTGGCACGTCGCCTCAAGGAGCCAAGCACTGAACTACTGTGCAGGCGAGTCTGTCCATTTTTACAATGGTACTTTAAGCGGTGACAATATAATTTTATTGGTGGAAAGTCTATTGCAAAGTTCCTTGTTCGTTTCTATAGTTTCAAATACATCCGGCTAGTACACTTTGAAGTACGGCAGTCTTAACAGGCGGTTTTTAGCTATGTCGAAAGGCTTATAAACAGTGTGTATAATGTGCACGACGCCTTAACAATGATATTATGTCCATGTTCGAAATTTGTTTTATTTTCGAACATATCCGACCTCCGTTGCGTAATCGGTTAGGCGCTGGTCCATGGTGCGAGAGGTCCTGGGTTAGAATCCCGGATATCCCTTCACCTGACTTCGCCCTAGTCGGTTCTTCAGACCTCGTTGTAAAAGGGCCGTAAAACCCTCTCATCTCATTTACCTTTTCGTACAATGGGTGCATATGAAATTGTTTATTTTAAAATAACGCATTTCTTTGTACATTACAATGCATTTGAAGCGCGTGGAAGGTGGAGCACTTAAGTCATTTAAGGTGTAATCCACGGGTTCGGAAATTCACCGGTGCATCCCCCGGTGTACACCGGACGTTCGTAAACGACTGTTTTCCTCTTAACCGGTTTAATCGTTGTATCCGCCGGTTCAACCGACCTGAAAATACGGTGAGTTTGGTGGATGTACTTCGGAACTTCCACCGATGAATTTTTGAACACAATCTTGCAAAAAAAAAAACTTTGAAATAACTTAATTAATTGTGGAGAGTGAGGTCAAGGAAAGCAAATTTACCATGACTTTTTTTCGTGAAAAATTGTTTGTATTTAAAATACATAATGTACAGAGTGTTTTAGTACAGAGGTTACAATCTTTCAGGAGAGATAGATTACAGCCAGACGATGGGATTTCACATAGCAATGCATGGTGGGAACAGTTTTCCTGGCGCGGTAGTGACGTCACAAAACACAAGATAGAGAACATAAAGAGACATCGATCGACATCACCAGCCAAAGACTTACCAGTATTTTTGCTCTGTTAGGATTAATAAACATGATTTCTCCTCTTGTTCGTGTCCTTTCTTTCTTGTGTTTTGTGTCGCAGGAAAGCGTTTCCGACCGTGCATATGTGAATTCCCATCGTCTGGCTGTACTCTATCTCTCCTGAAAGTCTGTAACCGCTGTACTGATACATCCTGTATGTACTCTCGCCAAACATATTTTTCATGTAGTTTGTAAATTGCGATTATAAAATGTATTCACTATTTCATACGATACCTAAGTGTTCAGTTAGGATTTATATTGCGTTGTAATGTTAACCAAACATGAGTAGATTTATTCAATTTCATTCGTAACGAAAAATTAAAAAAAAATACTGAACATGATATTAGGTAATGGCTTCTGCCGTTGTACACTGGTGTGTCAACAACTGAAGGATCCACCGGTGTATTTCCGAAAACGTGGAATCAGTCATTCCTGTGACTCTTCACTTATAATTAGGGCCACGATTTTGTCGCGAAAAGATTTTTGCCCCACTTTGTTTCAGTGACTCACGTGCACATCGGCAGTTCTGTTTCAAGGTTATTGGCAGCGTGTCTTTGTTCAGACACGTTTCTCATTTGACTGCACCTATCAGAATAAGATTATTGTGAGCCTGTACGTCTATAATTTGCCAAGGCAAGTGAGAGTAAAATCATCCAACCACAGACGATGCAGCAGAGTTGCATGTGTGAACATGACGCATCGAAACCAAATGTTGCAAAAATCTTTTCGCCATAAAATCGCGACTCTACTTATAATATGGACATTAATAGTGATGCATAAGGAGTAAACGTGAGACGACAGCGTGTGTATACGTGGCAGAGGACGAGGAATACAGATAGGCGCGGTGGGTAAGGGAGGTTGGGAGGGGAGGAAGGGACGTCGGCGGCGTCGCGGCGCTTGCCCAGGTGGACGCGGGATGGTGGGACGCGCAGGGCCGGGTGTGGGCGGCCAGCCCCCGCGGTGTATCGACCCCCCGGGGGCGGGCTCTCGCTCTCCCTGGACGTCGATGGGGCTTGCAGGGGGCAGAGGGGCTCGGCTGCTCGATACTCGCCCGCCAGAGCACGTGGCGCTCCCCGCATGCACACACACACACACACATACACATACCACCTCGCTACTCACGTGTAACGTCGGCAGATATAGACTTTTTTTTTTTTTTTGCTGAAAAACGTTTTGCACCTACTTGTTTTAAGGTCATGATTATAGATGATGGTGTACCGCGAAAATGTTTTCGACCAACATACCGTTGAAAACTTTGTGGTTTCTTGCAAAATATATGATTGGGTGAAGTACATCTGACACAGCGTAACTGTCTGCAGACCAACTACAGGCATTAAATATTACAATAGCGGAACCTTATTGGCTTTGTCAAATAGGGCAACAGCTCTACATACAGGGGAAAGCCCGTATTAATCTAATAAGCTGAACGTGCTTTGAATTCCAACAAACAGTCAAATATTCTCGCGATAAACCATAATCTCTAATGATGGTATTGCGCGAAAAATGTTTTGTGCCAACATATCCTTGAAAACATTGTACTTTCGTGTGGCACGTATTATTGGCTATTATAAGTCTGAAGCAACATAGCTGTCTACTGACCAATAATAAGCATAAAATATTACAATAGCGGGATTCTTACTGGCTCAGTCAAATAGGGCAACAGCTTTACGTACAAGGGAAAGCTTGTATTTTTTTCATAAGTTGAACGTACGTTGAAATCCAGCAAACAGTCAAGATTTCCCGCGATAAATCATCATCTCTAGCCATGATCCATAATTTCTACTGCTTTTACGATAATTATTTTTAAATCCAAAAAAGTAAGCAGATATCGAAAAACTGTTGCATTGCTTAGTTAAAAACAGTTTATACTATGTTAATTATTTTTTCAAGTCAAAACACGCAATAGTTTCAACTATTTATGCAACTAACAAAGATTTTATTAATTAACTAACTATCAAATCTATTACAATTTTATCGAGGAAAAATTAGACTATATATTAAAATCTGTTTTTAACAAAATTTTGCAACAGTTTTTTTGCTATCTACGATAGTTTAGGATTTTAAAAAATTATTATCGTGAAAGGGGTAGAAGTGATGGATCATGGCCTTCATGCCTTACGTGCACACCTGCAATTCTGCTTCGTGGTTAATGGCTGTGCCGAACCGATATATATATGCGCCAACGGGGCCTCGCAAGGCAGTGCACAAACCACCCAGGAAAACCTAGAATTTTGCTACGTGGCAATACAAAGCTGTAGAAAATTATACCCCTGTTTTTCTTGAGGAATTGAAAAGTGTCTGGTGACAATTTAACTATAATTTGATTTTTTATTCATTTTCAATTAATACATATTTTGCTACTGTGAAAATCTAGAGTCAGAGAACTTTTTCTAGAACGAATCTTCAATACCGTTAGCTAAAAACTATTTAGCATCAGAACACTTAAACATGGCGCGCGGTTTATGTTCCTTCGTTAATATTGGTTTTGATACCAGTAAAATACATTTATGAACTTTATACATCTATCTAAAGCTATCTAATTACGCCAACGTGTGCTTGAATTAACAATTCATCAAAAGATATGTTCATATAGAAAATATTATACACTATCAAACCGGTCGATAGGAATCGAGTCGAGCAGCTGTCGCATGATGCACGGCGCGCGTTGTTATCTGAACATTTGAGCAATACACTACACTTATCGGCTGGTGCTCCAATGATTGGCCAGTTTAACGTTTTACAAGGCAAAGGGTGAATCGGTGGGGTGTTTTTATATAGGCTTGCTATTGGTCCGTCCTATTCGAGGACTTCTTTCATAAATGGTAGTCCAATCGCGAGAGTAACTTTTTTGTACAGAAGTTTGAAATCTAACTTGATCTCAAATGAATTCGCGAAATTTCCGTGTCTCAAATGACAAGTGACGGGGGCTCGTAAGAGAATTCAGAAGTTGAGCTGCTATTTCAGCCGTGCCCGATAGATTCTGATACAAAAAAAAAACAGGCGTCATCCCGACGTGTCATCAGACCACCGAGTGTTCAGGATCGGACGTGCGACTAATCGGCGCTCTCTTCTTCTAGGGAAGACACTTTCCACAGTTTCATCGTGCAGGACTGTGGCTACCGTGGTCACGGGGTTGCTCGGCCCAACTTCCCCCGGACAGCACGAGGTAGAGCAGGCGTGTGTGGTCCAGGGGATGCTGCCGGAACCGCAGGAATCTCTACCCTCCCGTATAGTTGGTTCGGCGTCCGACCTCCACGTCCGAGTTCAGGTATTTCGCTCGGATTCCGAACTCTCTCGCGGCTTCCATGCCCTTTAGCCGCCACGTGCTTGTTATCTCTCAACTTCTCTGTACCCTCCCTCCTTTTGCACTCGTGTGCGATTCACTCCCTGCCGGAACTTTGGGTGGCTGCCCCGCCGCGGGCAATCGCCGCCAAACTCGGCTGGGATCCTGCTCTGGGAGAATGAGAGAAAGGGGATGCTCGCATATGAGAGATAGACAGACTTACAAGAGCTCAGGGTCAGACCAGTAGCTCCCCGCAGATGTCAGCTGTCGGCGCCTGCTATCGAGTCTTCTGTCCGCGTCTGACGTAGACGCCGGAATAACTTGGGCATTTGCTGGCTCACAACCCGAGGCGACTTCATCCGCCTGCGTCTTTAAAGGGAACAACAGACAAGGACCGACCAAATACTAGAAGGAACGCACACATTCGTCACCGCTAAGTTCTGATTTCCAAACGCAGAAGCTATAGCCCTATATTCACGTCAGTTCTACATTGACACACAACACCTATTTTATGTATTATGGAGTGAAAAATAAGGTAAGTTCTGGAATTATCACATGCATAAAGCTTGGACAATAGCTAAAGTTTTAACTCACGTACGTATAAAATTAATTTTGGGAATATATTTTGAAGAAAATAGTTTTCGATATGTGTACGAAAATAAAGTAGTATAAATTTCCGCGAGGTTTATTTTCTCACTAGACATTAGAGACTAAAACAAAGAAAACACGTCACAAAGTCTTCAGACCTGCCTAACATTTATGAAGGTCACTAACCAAATTAATTAGTCTTCACAAGTTCTCCTTTTTTCATCAAAGTGCACGCGCTCTTTTATTCCCCGAGCACGTTCGTATTGTTCTGATTACACAAAATACAACGCGGTAATGTCATAGTATTACCGTAAACTGTGTAACGGAAAATACATGCTATAGGCCGTTCGGAGTAAAGTGAACACTAAAAATTTAACCTTTGAAAAATATCACTAGCCGTTACTGCATATAATTCAACATTAACTATAGTTGCCTTACTGCCTGTATGGTTGGCGACGAAATAACGCAAAATAGTTCCGTGTTTATTCGTATTTAAATACAACAATACAGAAACAAATTCAACCGGCAGCGATATAATTGTAATTTATATAATTAATTAACTTCTTTTTTTATCAAACTATATATGTACCTACTGACTGCACAATTTATCTCAAACGCGCAAGCATCAAGTGACGTGTCCAGAGAGGTTAGGAATTTCCCGTCGGTAGCCGTACCGCGCGGAAAGATAGGAAATTGCTGAAAATAGAACTTAAGCAGGGCTTTTTGTAGTGCTCAATTTATCCCGAACAGCCTATACAATTCAAGTCCCGCGTTTAGGAAATAACTTTTATCTCTGCTAAATTGCCTGCGCATAGAGGTAAAGGTTGGACAATAGTGAACCAAATTATAGCAGGCAATAAACGCCTGATTGAAAATAACCTACATTTAATTGAAATGAGAATTGAAAATGTGAAAATGCGTAGACATTACTTTGAATTATACTGGATTGTGGTGACTTCTGATCAATTATAAAATCATCTAATTGCTATAACCGAATGTACAAGTGTAGATACCAAATAGTTTATTGCGTTGGGCTAACAAACTAACACTCATGGCGTTACCGAAATTACATTTAAACATTAAACTAACTATTAGATAAAGATCTGTAAGAGTTCACACACTTTCATTTTAAAAATCAGTTAAAGTTCTGATATTCATAAGCCACGGCAGCTAGCTCTTGAATAACAGAAAACAAAAAGTAAATTCAAGGCTTTTTTCGTGAGCATTTCGTATGGATAAATTATGATAGTTTAATCTCAACAGGATCAAAATAATATTTCAACTAAATTTAAGATTCATTCATCAAACATCTACGCAGACGTCAAAACTACATTTCTAATGCAGACTACTTAAGTGTGAGGCGAACGGTACCAATCATTGATAGTAAGATGAAATAATCCAGGACCCCTCGGATGCTGAAGTTCGATTCTCACACCAATTTGAATAGTTCGGAAATATATTAGGCTGGATGTCGACCATCTTCAACGATCTTGTCGAGCAACCTCGCATCACACGTTCGGTTTCTTTGACGGTTCAGAACATGCATTTTTTTTCCGCCCTACTGCTGAAAATTCCTAACGTATCTTGTTTTTTTTTTTCATACACACGTCACGTGACTGATTTAACACAAACTGTCCGTGCGTGAAGTCTCTATTATAAAAATTTGATATTGTAACTGAATATATACGCAATTATGAATAACACAAACTGCAACATGACGAGGAATTTTGGTATGTGACAACTGCAGCCAGTATGTTTACCTATGACTAGAGACATGCAAAATTCGCGTTATTTTCTGACAGCTAACTATACTCCAAGTGACTATAGTCTTGTTCGACGTCTCCCGCTGGCCGATATTGTCGTGACTTGCCACGGAGAATGATTACAAGGTAGAGAGGCCAATCTCTGTAAAGACGCAACACACGTCAAAGACAACACGTACAAATTCGTGGCCAATTGAATCGCAGATTATGCTCTGTTATGTATAGGAAAGTGGAGTTAAGTCTGCTACCAAACGATTACGCGAATTTTGCATGTCTCTACCTATGACTCTGACTTTGTATTTTTATAATTTTCTGCCTGGAAGTGTACTCAAAATTGTTACAAACGTGTTAACTTTCGTTGAGTCCAATAATTAACAAATATGCATTTACTTACCTAAAATTGGAGAAACCAAAAACACCTAAACACTAAATGTTAGTTTCCCTTAAATTAAGGATTTCTCTTAAGCCTCCTATGACGTCGTCAATTTGCGTACTTTATTTATAACGGTGCAAATACATCACGTACTGCAAAATATTTTCAAACGTAAAGACCACTCTTGCATACGTTTAAATACTAAAATCCATCGATTTTCTTACAACTGTCTAAATTTTATTTTCCGTCGTAAAAGTAAAAGAAAATTGTTACACCCTGAACTAATCTCATTTCGCAGAAATTTTAACCAAAAATATCTTATGTAGCGGGGAGGTTTCCTTTCTTTACTTCCAAGAACGGTTTATTTTTATGAGTCGGTATGCCTGCATAATAACAGCTCACGGAACATTTAATCGCGAATGTGGGTAGATGTATCATTAAAGGGAGTATGTCTAGGTTCACCGTAGTTTCCGTATATAATTCAAGCGGTGGAAACATAGACAAACAGGCCAGACACAGTCGCGGGGGTTCATTCCCCATGCAAAGTGGTGTGGCGGCCTTGCTGCTAAGTGCAACCTTTGTAGTCCCGTGGTACTTTGATCGATGCCCGAGTACTACTGTTTGCTGGGCCGAAGAGGGAGTTAGGTTGCACTAGGACTGCGAGGACCAGGGACGGTCATCATCGATTTATTTATCACATGGTGTACTCCATAACACATATCGTGGGTTTAATGCTACAACTTGATAGCTGGAGCTGGTGATATCTACTTACAACATTTAAATCTGATTTTTTCATAAACATACTTATTTTTTGAAATGCAAATTTGTGTTTCAACAATACTTCTTTTTAACTTTTTGTTAAATATAAGCATATAAACAGGAACAAACATTAGGGTCGTGTAGCGATACTCTATGACAATAGCAAAATTGGAAATATTAAGTTACCTACTTGTAGTATTAAACCCACTATATATATATATATATATATATATATATATATATATATATATATATATATATATACACACACTTATTTATATATTTATTTATGTATATACACACACACTTAACATAAATCATGTTCGCATGTACCTAATTTAAGTTATAAATTAACATCCGGACATCAGATACAATCAATTACATAATATGTTGCTGCAAGGAAGTAGGTGAAGAGTCCCTTGTAGGTTCGATTTGGACAGTCTATGACTATGTGGCGGGTTGCTTTGTTTTCTTTTTCAGTTCCGCAGTCATATTTTGGGGATGTTTGGTTATGGAGGGCCTCAGCATTTCTGCCGTGGCCAGTGCCTATTCCGTTTAGTATCGTTCACTCCTTGCGTGATTGGTTGAAAACAGGAAGCTTCTCTGTAATCGTCATACTTTGACATTGTCGTGGGCAATAATCCTCTTCTATTTTCGTGCAGTTGCATGATTTCAAATTGGTGAATTAGATACGTTTAATATCAGCTGGGACAAGGGATTGGGAATTAGAAAACGGAAATTGCCGATCGTGTTCGGTCGGCCGCCATCTTGTAAGATGATGACCGTGCCGTCATCCAAGACGGCTGCAGGTGTTGGGTTGCAAGAGTGTGGCCGACCCGAACATATCCGAACGCGATCGCCAATTCGGCATTCTAATCCCCAATCCTTTATCCCAACTAATACTAAACCTATCTACTTGGGGAAATCTCCTTTACTGAAAGAAGCACATTTCATGTTTCTATTTTTATTTTAAATGGGCTTTACGCCTTTTCGACAGAGAGGCCTTATTATCAATGGCTGCACACAACTTAACATACTGAGAGAAATGATCATTAGAGTTAAAATTGGCCCTCGCCAATAATCTCTTTGGATAGTGCAATTATACTATTTTTTAAGATATGTCAGACAATTTTTGCTGTTTTTACTTTGTTGCCGAACAGCGTAATATTTGTTGATATACCTAGTATTTGTGTAGCTTTACATAGAGTTTCGTTCTCAATCGCAAATAAAAATAATATATTCAGTACCCAATATCATATATGTAGCCTACGCGATTGAAATTCGTTTTTAGAACTCACAGCTATTCTGGGAGGTATTGTTCGATACATCTGATAGGTACGTGTCCTGGCCAATGCGTGGCATTTACACAGACACATATATTCTGGTTTTACCCGTTCTTTTTTTTTTTTTTTTTTTCAGTAGAGGATGATTTTTGTTGGGATCGGAATGTGCTACCCGCGAAAGACGTGACTGTCGAAATTGCAATAGGGCTAATGCAATTGTTAGGAATGGTGATTTATCGCTAGAAAGTTGACAGTTCGCTAAGCTTCAATGCATTTTTTTATTTAGGACGCTTTTTTCGTTAGTGGAGAGTCCCTATTTGACTCGGCCAGAGCTAAATTTGGGGATTTAAGATCAAAAGTCTGCGATACATTGGGACCCCTGTTGTTCGCGAAAAGAATTTTGCCCCAGTTTGTTTCAATGCCTTTCGTGCACATCTGCAGTTCTGCTTCATGGTTATTGAGAGCGGTCTGTGTGAACAGCCGTATCTCATTTGACTAAGCCAATTACAACGACGTTCCTGCAACACCACACATCTGTGATTTGCCAGTAGAATCCCCAGGCTTGTGACAGTTAAAATATATATTGGTCCACTGTTCATTGTTGTTGTCTATTTCCATCTATTTTCATATTGGGAATCTGGATCTATATTTGTGTCTGTAGTTTGTGTCTGGGTGTTGTGTCGGTATTCAACTGAATTCTATCTCTAGAATTCTTTGTTGTCTAATTAAAAAAACTGACAGAATTCCTCTGTGGATTTTAAATATTTTTTTTCCTCTTTTTCTTTTTTGTACTTTGTCATTCAACACAAGTTTGATCAGCAAAACGTGAGCAATAGCGTATGTCCACAAACCAATAAATTCTAATTGAAATATACAATCGTTGATAACGAAGCAGAGCAGCAGATGTCCACGTAAGATACCGAAAAAAAGTGGGGCAAAATTCTTTTCGCAAAAACATATGTGTCCCTAGCGATACGTTTGTAAGCAGCTAAACCGTGACACACAACCGTCAGCCAATCATACAAGTCGTAGAACGCTACATTGATTTGGAGAATACGCTCGCAGAAAAGACTAGCGATTTCCCATAATCTCTAACAATCACATCACTTGGGTTCATCAAACAGACCAGTAGATCGTGCTTGGAAAATGACCACTTTTTATGTCCCCCTAAGCAGGCATAACTACTAATAAATGTAACTTTTTCTGATCACAGACGTTAACTATTGAGCTAATAAATTAAAAGTGCGCCGGTAACTCGTTGGACTCACATTCAGAATGACCCGGGTTCGATTTCTGGCTCCGGCCATACGGATTCCGGTTTTCCATTGTTTCCAAAATCGCTCCAGACGAATGCTGAGACGGTTGTTTGACAAAAGTCATAGTGTCCTGTGCGTAGAGACAGGGAAATTTTGCTGTTTCACTGACATGTACAATAGCATCCAAGGATATATGTTCACAGAAACAGAAAACAGCTGTTAATGGTTGCTTGTTGACACAAAGATACTACATGAATAATGTCCTGCATTCATTTAGTTCTTCTATTTTAGGTTATGTGCCATTTAGGAGATATCAAATTAGTCTAGGGCCATTAATTGCAAAAGTAGTTAAAGAAATAAAAGTTGTTTGAATTTTAGCTTGTGTCCAAAACAGAACGCGAAATTTTTCAGGTCTCTACCTGTGCGTGAATTTGTGTAATCACTATAGTAACCAAGCTGACTACGATACGTAGAACCCAATGAAAAAAATAAAAGTAATTAGTATAGATGATGGTTAGAGACGGGAAAAATTTGCGAGTTCACTGACCTGCAGACTAGCCTCCAAGAATATCTGTGAACTCAAACAAACAACTGATCATAAGCTGCTCGCTGATACAGTGAAAGGGTGTTTAATTACATTTTTGTTGCTGGCTCAGCGGCTTTAGGAGGTGTAAAATAAGTTAATGACCAATTGTAAAAGTGTCACTAACGTACAGTTGCTGTCATTCTAGCTTGTGCCTGAAAGAAAACGCGAATTTTTCAGGTCCCTAATGATGGTTTATCGCGAAAAAACTTGACTATTTGCTAGATTTCAACGCACGTTCAGCTCATGAAAAGATGACTGCTTTCGCTTGTGCCAGAGTTGTTGCCCTATTTGAGTAAGCCAATAAGAATATCGCTATTGTTACATTTGATGTATATTATTGGTCTTCAGACAGCTACGTTGTGTCGGACATGTCACAAGAAACTACTGTGTTTTCAAGGTTATGCTGGCACAGTAATAAGTAAGTATCAGTAGATTTCCTTAATTAAGTTTTAACGCAAAAAAGTTAACATTCTGATCCTCTTTGCAAGCGAGATACTTTCGCGGTTGGGTAACTGTTTATTAAACTCGTCCGTGAGGAGTCCAAACCTGTATGTGTGCTTAAGTAGGCTTAACGTCTCGTCGACAGCGAGGTCATTAGATGCAGTGACACAAAACTTAGTACAATGACAGGAGCTGGGAGAGGAGTCGACCATGGCCTCTGTTAAGGAACCAACCCCGCATTCGCCTGGTGCGATTTCGGGAAACCATGGAAAATTGAAATCAGCATGGTCGGAGTCGGGTATCGAACCCGGGTGCTCCCGAGTGCTAGTCCAACGTGTTACAGTTGCGCCAACTCGCTCGGTCCCGAACCAGTAATAGAACTGTATTGAAAGAATGAAAACATTCAGAGACTCTCACGCTATCTCGTCCGATTTACGACCATATACTACAGAGACCAACACCGGATAGCTACATGCAAACAGCAGAGGGGAGTATGTGAAAAATAACCAAGCGACATGGGGTGGAAATAATGAACAAATTAATGTCTGTACTGTTGTGCGAAGATAAATTTTCTCTTGTTTACATGTGTGACGATTTTCGATCGTGGCCATTAGAACTATTATTCGTCCAAAAATAAAGGTTTTTCTCCATCTGGCAAATATGATATTAATGAAATTTCGTGTGCTGTTAACTGTTGGCTTGATATTTAACCACGATCGGAAGGGACACTTATTATCGCGGTAGAAGATGGCTTAGCTAGGCTTAAATATAACGTGTTTATATCTTACGTTCATATTAAGGTATAAGCTGTCCCCATCTAACTGGGCCGGCACGAAAGATTCTTCACTTCTCAACTATCTCTAGGACCACGAACTTTCCGCGAAAATAATTTTTCCACTGATTGCTTTAGTGGCTCATGTGCCCATATGCATTACTGTTTCGTGGTCAGTGATTGTATGTTTAACTCCCACTTGTCTTGAGGTTCTACCCGCAAATCAAAGATGTGTGGCGTTGCAGTAACTTTATTGTGATTGGCGCAGTTAAATGAGAGACGTCACTTCATACAGACACTCTGCCAATAGCCAACTAAACAGAGCTGCAGATGTGAATGTAAGGCACTGAAACAAACTGGGGCAAAATTCATTTCGTTAAAAGTTCGTGGCCTTAAGCATTCTTGCAGAATTGCACAATCTGTCCGGTATTGGTTTATATTGAATTTTATTACGGTTTCGCAACCCTGCGGTGTCGGTGGCGTCGCAGAAAGGCGGTCAGTGGGTGCTGGGTAATCAACAAGTCACCAAAAAGAGGAGGATTGCGGCAAAAGAGGTGTCCCAGGAATCCGATGACTTGAAGAGTTAAGTGGGTGTTAACACTTACCCAACACCCTTGCGAACTCCTGGATTCAGCAAGGATTGCTCCGCCCCTGGGCGTAGCTGGGAGCCAATCAGAGGGGAGGATTTTGACGGCCTGGTGTGGGTGCGAAGAGTGGTATAGACATCGAGCTAGCTACCGAGGGAGTTGGAAAAGGGAGTCGGCGAGAGAGAGTCTTCTTCTCCGGCAGCGACCGCACCTAGGGACTCTGGGTTCGAATCTGGGCGCTACACTCTAACTAGATCTCTGAGTCTCCTGTTAGTTTGGGGAAGGAGAGCGATCCCTTGCCTATCTCCTGTCTCGCCTTACCCTACTCCTTCCACTCGTCTCTATTCTGTATTACTGATATTTCTTGTATCTTCTATTCTAATAAACTCTGCTATATTTCATCTCTAGATTATTTATCTTCCCCTTCCCGGCTAAACTTTGTAACAATTTGGTACAGCTGGCCCCTCACTGGAGCAGAGGCGCCGACAGGATTTTCGGGTCCCTATACAAGTTAAATCTTCGGGGTCCCCCTCTTTATCGTCCCGAATCCGCTCCCTCATTCCCCTCTCCCTAAGATACAAATGATGCTCCTACAAATCTCTCACCTTAATGCAAGATGAATGGGATAAGTATTGTTATTAGTGGATAAACTGTTTCGTTTTTTTAATAATATAAGGGCCGTAGTCCGAGCGTTAACTAGAGCACTCGCCTCCCACCAAGGCGATCCGGGTTAGATTCCCGACGAGGTCGGTCCCCGGATTTTTACACGTGAGAAATGTGCTGGACCCCTTCATTCTGGAGCTGTTCCATACTCACTTCATGCCACACCTCACCAGAGCTAGACGTTAAGTGCTGACCAAAATCACTTCACTAATAATATAGCCGACCAATGTCCAGCCCATAATCATTTGCCCACACCCTCTCGACGGACCTGCACTGGAGAAGCAGCCAATGAACAATAAGTTGAGGGCAGAGTGCACCCAGGATTGCATGAGGTCCAGCCGGCCAGGGTCGTTGAACTCGCGTTAACTTCCCATTCCCTGAAACTAGTTAATGCCGTAGTAGGAAGCAAGTGTTACGTCCCGTTATGTGGTCAGTGTGATGTTAGTAGGTGAGGTGCGTGGGGAGCGGTGACGTGGGTGCGTAGCGGCCGTCGATGCGTGAGGCCTGGGAAGTGCGGGTTGCCGACACGCACCACCGAGGCTGAAGGTGCCAAGGACGCTGCTGGCCAGGCGCAGTCCCGCATGGCCGCCCACGTGCGCCGTCGACACATGTCCGCTGCACTGTCATAATGCGCCCGCACTGTGTCTCAACGCGAGACTAGACATTACCTTAATGGCGTTCACGTAACGAAAATTCATAATTTTATATTTGCACGGCATAGTGAGCTTTATAGACGTTACTTGTGACTACGTTTTCCCCTTGTAAAATTTTTTAACTCTTTTTAGTTTACCCATAGTGACATGACAAAGTCAAAATTTGCAAGTTATGGTAACACGGTAATAACAAAACTAGTGTTTTACTCTAATGAAATAATTAACACTGAAATTAGGTATTATGGGCAATATGCTAAAATATTTGAAAACACGCAATGGCATTCCTCTGTACTTTTTAAAATAAAAATCTGAAAATGACGACACTTTATTTCATTTATGGCATAAGGGTTTATTATGTCGCCCTGATTTTATTGAAGATAGCTAATCAAGAATTCGTTTACAAACTAGTTTTACCTTGAGCAAAATGTGATGAACAGGGACGGAGTGTGTTATTTTGGAGTGGTGATAGTTAGAGACCTGAAAAACTCACGAGTTCACTGAGTTGTAGGCTAGCCTCCAATAATATCTGTGTACTCAAGTAGACATAACCTGCTCACTGGCGGCTTGTTGACTCAGTGATATGGGCCTGCATTTAGTTTCATTCTGTCACTGGTTCAGCGAATTACAAGGGGTGTCAAATAAGTCAAAGGCCAGTTGAAAATGTGACACCAACTTACAATTGTTACAATTCTAGCTTATACCCGAAATAAAATGCGAATTTTTTCATGACTCTAGTGATGGTTGATGAAGAATTAAGTTAAAATATTTGTTCTCGACTTGTACGCACGTGAATATGGCGAGAGTTAATGATGCCCTGAAAATTGACTTAAAAATGAGAACTGCTTGGTTTAATCTTGTTTTCACACTAGTAGTATTTTTTTATTTAAAGAAATTAAATTTTACAGAGAATTTTCAGGGTTCACTTATCCCACAGTATCTCACTTTATGGACACAATTGAATACACATTTTCGACTTACGTACTCTATCCTGACTCATCATGTATAGTTATTCATTTATTAAGAAGTCCCGCTCAACAGACATAATAACTTAATACACCGTCGTTTCGCGTTATACAGGAGGTTTCAAAGAATGACAAATTAATCACTGACATGTCCATTTAATATACGTGTAATTAGATATGACGGTTTATCGCGGGAAAACTTGACTGTTTGCTGGATTGCAACACACGTTCAACTTATTATGTAATTACTGGCTTTCCCTTGTACGTAAAGCTGTTGCCTCATTTCACAGAGCCAATAAGAACCCATCCGTTGTAATATTTGATTCAAGTTTGGTCAGACGTGTATCACCAATTCAGCATGCTTGCAAGAAACTGCAGCGTTTTGAAGACTACGCTGGCACAAAACATTCCCACGATATACCATCATCTCTAATGATAGTCAGAGATGATGGTTTATCGCGGAAAAACTTGACTGTTTGTGGGTTTCAACGCACATTCAGCTTATGAAAAGATTACTGGTTTTCGCTTGTACGTAACGCTGTTGCCCTATTTGACTGAGGCAGTAAGAATCCTGCTATTGTAATGTTTTATGCCTGTTACTGGCCTGCAGAGAGCTACGTTGTGTCAGATGTATATCAGCCAATCATAACTGTCATAAGGAACTACAGTGTTTTCAAGGGTATGTTGGCACAAAAAATGTTCGCGATATACCATCATCTCTACATTTCTAATGTTTACTTTCAGTTACCTTTTTTTAAAACATCCTGTATTTCACTTGGCCACAAACTGTTGGTCGTAGCCTATGTGTAGTGACCTGTATAATTCACGTTATTTGGTGTCAGATTAAACTTCACTGTCTGCACATACCAGAGTACAACCTGCGATTACATTGTCCACGAGACTGTGATGTCAGTTATGTGTGTGACCATTTTTATAACGTAGGTCACTGTACCATGGAACTTTTCATTGTCCGACAGATGCATTTCCCGTGGCATCGAAATTTTTCTTTGATGCGAGACGTCAAACTAGTATACAGTAGTTTGGAGTCTAGTCTCCTGACAAAAAAAAAACATAAAGCGAATTTTGCGTGCATCTGCCTGTTTGTAGACTGCGTGACGCGACACTCTTAAGGGTGTTAAAGTGCGATAAAATCATAATTTTATATTTTTATAAAATATTGTTAGTTTTGTAGACGATACTTGTGAATGCATTTTACTCTTACGAAACAAATAACTCTCATAGTTTTCTCATAACGGGGCGTCAAAGTCAAAATTTGCTAGTTATGTTGCCATGCAAATAGTTAAAATCAACTGACCTACTTAAACAAAATAAATCACTGTGATCTTACATCCCATGAGTTATGCAATACAACATTAAACTACCCACAACGTAATATTTTGAATTTAGAAAAAAAAATCTGAAATGTACTGAAAAAAGTTGCAAATTCAGCAATTTTTTTGAAACACAAAAACAGTTGACGGGATTTTTTTTTTTCAAATGTTTTATTACGTAGCCCACAATACGTTATTTCACTGTGAATTACTTCATGTACGTAAATCAATTGGTTTTCGCTATTTCCGTGGCAGCAGAACATGCAAATTTTTACTTTGACGCACTTGAACACCCTTAAGAGGATAGCGAGCGAGATAGAGCACTGGTAAAACACTCGCCTTGCATTCGGGAGCACCCGTGTTCGATCCCCGGCCCCGGCCATCCTCATTTCGGTTCTCCAGGTTTTTCCAAAATACTTCCGAGCGAATGCTTGGATGGTTCCTTAAGGGTGTTCAAGTGCAATAAAGTAATAATTTTATATTTGTATGAAATAGTGTTAGTTTTGTAGACGATACTTGTGAGTGCAGTTTCCTCTTGCGAAATAATTTTAGCTGGCGTAGTTTTCTCATAACAGTGCGTCAAAGTCTAAATTTGCATTTTCTGCTGCCACGCAAATAGTGTAAACCAATTGACTTACGTACGTGAAATAATTCACAGTTAAATAATAAACTAAGGGCTACGTAATAAAACATTCGAAAAAATCCGTCGAACTGTTTCTGTATTTTAAAAAAAATTGCTCAATATGCAACTTTTTTTGTACATTTGCGATTTTTTTACTAAATACAAAATATTACGATATCGGTATTTTAATGTTTCATTGCAAAACTCATGGGATGTAAGCTCACGGTGAATTATTTTGTTTAATTAGGTCAGTTGGTTTTCACTACTTGCATGGCAGCAGAACAAGCAAATTTAGACTTTGACACCCCGTTATGAGAAAACTGTGAGAGCTAAAATTGTTTCGTAAGAGTAAAATGTACTCACAAGTATCGTCTACAAAACTAACAATATTTCATAAAAATATAAAGTTATTATTTTATCGCACTTGAACACCCTTAACGCTCAAGACCTTGCAGGTAAGTGCAAAGCGTGGCATTTTCGGACCTACGTTCTATGACAATGCATGTTTATTTTTGTTCTATCACCTCTCACAGTTTGACCGAATAATTGCCGAGCATCTATATAATCACATCTTGCAGCATCCTATCAGGAACTCTCTAACCTGGGCTCAGCAGCAGCAGATGGTCCAGACAAGCTACCATATAGGGTCACACACATTCCAGCATCCTCTCCCATGAACATAGGCGATGAGACGAACACAACCTTGTTTTCACTGGAGGTGCCGGGGAAGTTGCCACCTGGCCTTTTGGACAGGTGCACTGTTTAGACGATATGAAAATCACGAACGGTTCCTCGTTGCTATTCTCGGTTTTGGATTTCTGTCATATCATTTGTACAGTTCTTGCGACAAGCACTCAGATAACATTTCGAAAATTAGGCTCGTAACCGGGGTGTCAAGTATCTACTGCTAGTAGTGTCTCGCAAAAAATCTTTCCGGTAGAAATTTTAAGTAATAATATCAAAGTTAGAATAATGTGCATTATCTTATAGCTGTACACAAATTACATCTATATGTGAAAAGTATTAAGACTTACGTAAAAATACGTAGCCCAATGCACGCAGGAGTTTATCGCTTTTTTTTTTTTTTTTTTTTGCAATTTAATTGCCTCGTGTCATTGTTGTTGTCTGTATAAGCCAAGGTCCAGTTTGCTTAGTTGAAATAAATTTTTTATTCCTCTCGATTCTCTTATAGTGACATTAAAGAAGTGTTTCTTTAAGTCTCGCTAATAATGTATTCGAAATATCGATAAAAATATGTGTGTGTGTGGGGGGGGGGGTGTTTGAAGTTAGGTCTTCTAGGAATTGTTATTCCTGTTTCTTTTTCGTGTTTTTAATTTTTTTCTGGTACACATACACACTTTTTTTATTCTTCATTTACTCTGTGTCATGCTTGTTTCCGAATGAATACTCTTTCTTAGTCTTTGTAGCGCAAATGTTGCTTCTTGAATTATTTTAAGTGTTTGGTGTGACCGTCTTTCTATTATCTACTGCTGTTAATACTCGTTCATTACGTTTAATATTTAGCAGTTTTATCTATATTAAAATTATTATATCTTTCTGTTATACTGGGTACAAATTTTTTCTACTTAACATGAAAGTTTTGGAGAACAGTTTATTTATGCATAAGCATTACATTTTTTCCCCTTTATTCAATCGTCAGAATTTTATTGGCTAAAATTTGCCTCTAATTTTTGCGCAAATTTTTTTTTTAATTATTTTTATTTATAGGTGTATAGTAGAAATATTAACAAATTACTGATAGTAAAGTTAGCTGTAAACAATTGTTGATTAGATTTATGAACTGTGTTGGAAATACCTTTAAAATGAAGCCAATGCAGTTTACGTATTTTTACGTAAGTCTTAATGCTTTTCACCTGTAGATGTAATTTGTGTGCAGCTATAATAGAATGCACATTATTCGAACTTTGATATTTTTATTAAATACAAAAAGATTTTATTTTTTATTTTTTTTGTATTTATATATGTCAAATCATAGCAATCATTTCTTACCAACTTTCTGAGCAAAAAAAAGTTTTTTGAATAACGTAATTCTGAAGAACAATTTTTGATGCCGAAATATCGTACATTTAATTATGGCGGATAAGATCACGCTTAACAAATGTATAATTCTGGGTAAATGTGTGTTCAAAATGTTGGCTAATATTATTATCTAAGATCGTTAATTTGTATTTTATCCATTTTGACTTTCAAAAACACGTAGATTCTAAAGTATGTTACTTGCGTTTATTTATGTACCACACACTCTTAAATCCTGAAATGTAGGAGATATCATAAAAGCATCACATAAATGTACTGAAAATTGTTTTTATTATGTAGGCTAATTTTTTAAAGTAAAAAAATTGTATAGATTTTGCGAATTATCGATAGAACAAATTTTCTCGAAGTCGATAAGCAGCCACAAAATAATGCACAGTTTGCTTAGAAAAATTAGACTACAGATTACATTACGCGGTTTTATTGTGTCTGTTTCCTTTTGCGGTTCAGAAAATAGTATTCGCAAAAGCAACATGAATAGGAAGCCGCAACCTTAACAGATGTTTGCCCGGAGAGCAGATGGTACTTCAGAATTTCGTTTCACGCTTGTGAATACCACGCTGTAGACCTGCTTCAGACAAGGAATTAACATCCTTGGCAAGTTTTCGCTTGGCCACTTTCCAAAAGAGGAGGGCTCTTGTTTTGCGGACTCCGTGGTCCCCGAGGCAAGGGCAACTGGAATGCTGTTAGCTGGTTGGGCTTTACAGCTGAAGCAGAGATTCCTCGCTGCTTGCGTTTCGCTTTCATTTTTTCTGTGCTACCGTGATTTCAATTACGAGAAGTCCTCGGCTGGCGCACGGATAAGGTTCATTCTATTACAGGTTAGAAAGAAAGTGTCTTTTCTTAATGTGACAATTTGGCACTGGGAACATTTCTGCCGCCAGTTTCGCTGCTATCGCTAAGGGTCCAGAAAAATACGAAACAATAGTAGAATTAAATTTTAATAGGTTTGTAAATGACAGAAGTCATTTAACTTAATTTTAAAGTAAACATAAACCAATTTCGTTTTTAAATTTTCAACTTAATGTAACTTAAAATTCAGGAAAGCTCTGCGATTGTTAAGTTTGCACTCATTACTAGAGGTAGTGAAAAGAATTCTGCATCAATTTGTGTCAATGCCTTATGCGCACGTATGTTTCTCTGCTTTACGGTTAGTTATTGGCTGTTTGTAACTTTCGGCGTCTCGGAGTCCTACCCGCAAATCACAGACGTGTGGTGTCGCGGTAACATTGTTCTGGTTGGTGCAGTCAAATGAACCATGCCTCTTTCCAATTATATTTCACCAATAACTACGAAGCAGTGTTGCAGGTGTGCGCGTAAAGTATTGAAACAAGTTGTTGCAGAATTCTTTTCACCAAAAATCACTGGCTCTACTCATTACTAGGGACCCCTGTTTTTCGGGAAAAGAATTTTGGCTCACTTTGTTTCAATGCCTTACGTACATATCTGCAGTTTGGCTTCATGGTTATTGGCAGCGTGTCTATGTGGAGAGACGTACCTATTTTAACTGAGCCAATTACAATAACGTTCCCGCAACACCACACGTCTGTGATTTGTCGCTAGAATCCCAAGGCTCGTGAGACGTGAGAGTTAAAATATCCAATCACTGACCACGAAACAGAACTTCAGATGTGCACGTAAGGTATTGAAACAATGTGAGACAAAATTCTTTCTGCGAATAATAGGGGCCCCTACTCATTGCCGATACCAGCGCTCAAGCGGCAGAAACTTTCCCCGAGACAAACTTTTAAAATTTATCTTTCTAACCTGTAGTATAATTAGCCTTACGCGTGGACGATGTTGTAACGTATCAAGCGTTTTCTTTTTAACGCGAAACCGCTTAGATTTTTCATATTACGTTTATCTACGAAAAGAATACGCACTTGAAAATATTAGGGTCTTAGATTTATAGTGCTGTAATAAGTCAGTTAAAATAGTTTGCACTTTAACTATTTTTTTGTAATCTCATGCAAAATGCAGTACGCAAATCGAATGTAGACATTCAGTTAAGAGTGAAATATTTGCTACAGTATATTCTTTTGGGAAATGTGAATAATATTAATAAAAACTACGCTAAACGATTTGTGACCTACACCACAATAAATCTCAGCCTTTTATATCCTTCTATGGTTTTTGAAAATCCACCTGTTTTTTAGAAACGTGACTTTCGTGTCTTGATCGATGCGAGTTACACTGGCGTCGTTAAGGGGTATTGATCCCTACCACCTTGGATTTATCTGTTTCTTCTCGACAACTTCTTTTCCAGTCGATGTATCAAAATTTTTGTCACGGCAGGGCATAGATACAAACTTAATCGATTATCTGTAATTGTTGGAACCATAATATATTCATTATTTTGCAACGGGAAACAGCTGAAAATGAAAAATTGTTTTATTTAATGGAGCGACTACAGAGGCCACAAAATTAACAGAAACAGTGTCATATGGATTTCAAAAAGTGAATGAAACAATAAACTATACCTTGTCAACGTGAAAAAAGCATAACAATGTCTCTATTCCCTGATTTATAAGAAAAACCGTAAAACCGATGTGACAGGGATCAATCCCCCTTAAGGGCTCCGCCTACCTGCGCGTCAGAGGCTTATAAATGACGTAGACATAAGGTCGACCTTGAAGAGCGCATAAAATGCCGCATCGCCTCAATGATCCAAGCCCTGAACTAGCGTGCAAGCTTCCCGGAAAACCGTCTTTACTACGGGTAGAGAAAATTTGCGTTTTCATTTGGGCACAGGCTAGAATTCAAAGTACTTTAAGTTCGCGTCAGTTCCGCTACTGGCCATGGACTAATTTGACACCTCATCTTGGGCTCTGAGCCAATAATGAAGAAGCAACTAGTTGCATGCCCATTCTTGTGGTATCACTGTGTCAAAGATATGCACGGTGTCTTAACAATGAGGTTCCGACCTTGTCTGAAGTTTTTCTTTTCGCGCGACGGCGCAGTTTGTATACGTGGGATATTTTCGTAGAGAAACCTGTTTACGAACACACTACAACTCTTTGAAGCGGGGTGTAGGCGCCGCCTGTAAGTATGGATTTTGGGGGGGGGGGGATAGGGAGAGACATAGGCCTAACTTTAAATAATTTCTACGTGCTCTGTAAATTACTCACTGATTAGAAGCACGATTATTTTGCGTATTGATTCTAGGTCAGGTCGAACGGCTATAACGTATACTTACCTGCCCCTTCTATAATTAAACAACAGTTGTTTTAACACACCTTTGACTACTCCAAGCCAGAGATAAATAAGGAAACAAGCTGTGGGGATTACACGTAACACCAACTTACGGTTGGAAGCCAGTGAATATTCGACTTCGGCCAGTGCAGGTTTAGTGCTGACAAGACTAGGCTGCTGCCAAATGAATACGCGAAATACTCGTGACTCTAGCTAAGGACTAGAGACACGGAAATGTCGCGCGTTCAACGACACGCGAACTTTTCAGGTCTCTAGTAATGACTGTACACAGCTATGCGCTGTCGGTGAAACTATACATAGCAGGAGCTGGTACACAAACTTGATATACACTGCCCAGGATAAAGTGACCACTGCCTAAATTATTCTCTCTGCCATTTTGCATAAGTCTATAATATTTCTTATATGAAAAATATCATAAAATAAAACACCAGTGTAAACGATCTTTGAAAGAACTGTGCAATGGGAGTTCATGACTAGATTCAGTTTCTTGGACGTACTCCATTGCAAAATTGAATGACTGTCAAAGAAAAATAAACAAATAAAAGAAAACCATAAAATAAGCAGAGTAGGCCTATGCTTAGTCAGCAAGATACATACACAACAAGAAATTCCAAGATGGAATCGGGTCAAATAAAAACAAGGAACAAACAGATAATAAGTGAAATTAATAACAAATAAAATAAAAAACCAAATAACATGCGACACAACGATGAGACGAAACAACAAACACAGTAGATATCAGACACAAACAGAAAAATAACAAAAGAACACAACAAGTAGACGAGACAATACGCAACAGATATCAGACATATACAGACAAGACAAATGACACAATGAAGAGACGAAACAAAACACAGTAGTTTTCCAGACAGACAGTGTTTCGACGTTTCGTATCTTGCTGACTAAGCATAGGCTACTCTGCTTATTTAATGGTTTTCTTTTATTTTTTTAGTTTTCTTTGACAGTCATTCAATTTTGCAATGGAGTACGTCCAAGAAACTGAATCTAGTCACCAGTGTAAACGTTTCACCACACTGAAAACTTATCACTATTAGCTCCCATTAAATACAGTTTTGGTTATGTTTAATGTTGGGGAGAATTCAGTTTAAAATGAACAGCCCACAGTAGCGTGCAAGAGGCGAGGTACAAATTCTCCAATCAGAAGACATCACTAACACGAATATACTCTACTGGTTGTTTAGGCTACGTTCGGTAGTTTTACAGTGATTTTCAATATTTTTTAAACCAACGTAATTTTCATATCAAAGAAACCCTACATTGTTTTGTATCTAATTTATCATAATGTGTACGTAAATTTTTTCGGTACCAATAAATCTCGTTTTCCAGATTTTTGCATCCAAAATATCACCAAATTTTGTATGAAAATGAGACAAAATTAAGCACAATATTTTTTTGCGAACCAACATTTTACTATTTAACAAAACGTCTGCATAGAATTGTGCGTCTTTGAATGCTGTTAGTCTTGAAATTTTTTATCAAAGCATTCCGCTTAAAAGATTTTGAGATTTTTTCCTTAAAGTAAAAAAAAGCTACATATCTTAGTGTTAACGCCACGTATCCAAGGTGTATAGTTTGACATAACATCGCTTGCCTTGAAATGCAACCACTATTCGCCGCTGGACACGTAGCACACATTTAGAACAACTGGTGTTTTTTTGCAAAAAAAATTCAATTACTTATTTTAATGCCTTATGTGCACATAGGATGTTTTCAACTCTCAGTGGGGCCGCGGTGGCCGAGAGGTCTGGTCATTCGTCTCCCACCAAGGCGATCCGGGTTTGATTCCCGGCGGGGTCGGTGTGGTAATCATGCCGGACGAGGCCGTTACTCAGCGGATTTTCTCGGGAATATCCCGTTTCCCCCATCCCTTCATTCCGGTACTGCTCAATACTCACCTCATGTCGCCCCTCACGAGTGCTAAAGACCTCGATGTTAAGCGCTGATTCACTCATTTCAGCTATCAGTGTCTTGGGATTATACCCGCAAATCACAGACGTGTGGTGTCGCTATAAGCTTAGTGTGATTGGCGCAGTCAAATGAGTGACGTCTCTGCCAATAACCACGAAGCAGAGCTGCAGACGTGCACGTCAGCGAATGAAACGAGTTGGTGCATAATTCTTTTCACCAAGAATCAGTGCCTCTACACATAACGTAAGAACATCACTAGAGGTACGTCAATTTCGCGGATTCATCTGGCAGTAGCCAGATTTCTCAGTCCTGTACACGCACTGGACACAGTCGATTATTCATAGGTAGAGCCGCGATTTTATGGCGAAAAGATTTTTGCAACATTTGGTTTCGATGCGTCATGTGTATACCTGCAGCTGTGCTACATCGTCTGTGGTTGGATGATTTTACTCTCACTTGCCTTGGCAAATTATAGACGTACAGACTCACAATAATCTTATTCCGATTGGTGCAGTCAAATAAGAAACGTGTCTGAACATAGACACCCTGCCAATAACCTTGAAACAGAACTGCCGATGTGCACGTGAGTCACTGAAACAAAGTGGGGCAAAAATCTTTTCGCGACAAAATCGTGGCCCTATTCATAGGCTTACAACCTTACAAGCGAGTAGAACGCGATAGCTCTAGGAATTATTTCCTCATTTACTACTGGTTTGCGGTAGTCAAATGCGTTTCGTGACAGCCGCCAGCTAATCACACACGTGATCATTAAGTATATATTTTGGCGTTCAACCTGACCTGGAATGTATCTGCAAATTTGACGCACCTCTAAACATCACATAGGAATTCACATTTCGCAACAAATACCAACGAAAAAGAAGTAAACAAAAATTAAAATTATTAATGAGGACATGTTCTTCCCTCTCCCTTTTCTCAAATCAACCCCCCTCTCTAACAACCCCCAATCAAGTTTTCCTTCCTCCTCTCTCAAGACGCGACTCAGCCGTTGAAGGCTCCGACATGAATCGTGATAACAGTACGGAAGCCCTTCCTTCCGGCCGGCACTGACCACCTCCACTGTCTGAGCGACGACCTCCGTGCCCGCTGCCGAGGAGGTCATTAGTCGGCCGTCTCGCCGAGGTTCTCAGCCCGCCTTCCAGCAGGTATACCCTTGTTCCGTGTAACTTTGGTCAAATTTGACAGCTACTTATTGGCAATAACTGCTAATATTTTGCTACATGTGATACTATGAAATGAAATCCACTACGTGTTCTCACCTTCGGGCAGGGTCACATTTTGTATGAGTGAAGGACCGAGTCACAGACTAAATAGTAATACAGACGTGAAATGACGTGGCGGCTCGTTTGATATAGGCGAACTTGGCCGCTTATTGGCTGCCCGAGGCTGTAGACTCCAGCCCCGTGTCTGTTTGGCTCCTGCATGTTACTACAGGTTTCCTATTGGCCTGGCTGGCGACTAGCAGAGCAGCTGCCTCACGCTGATTGGCAGTAGGTGT
>PNEQ01069652.1:17556-46151 GCA_003012365.1 Medauroidea extradentata | reverse complement strand
TGGACGTAAAAAAACTGAAAACGAAAAGTTCGTTTAGTGGCGGTGGTTTAGGAGTGGACAACACTGGGCCTGGCATCTACCGGGCTGTTTTGTAAGTGATGGCTTCTTTCTCTGATCAGTGCTGCTGCGTGTGCTCAAAGTTTGAACTCTATGTGCTACGGACACCATGACCAGGACCACGAGAGCACGCCAATGCCGTACTCTTGTCCAGTGTTAAAAGTTCCATAAGGGATGACGCAATTCGTTCGTGCGCATGCGCAAGAGAGCTGAAGCCAGCAGCCAGAACAGCAAGTCTCGTGCACAGATCCGCGTTGAACACTACAGCGTTGCAATATCGCAGCAAAACGGAAAAATAAAACATACGTTCGTAAAAGATGTTAACAACACAACATGAGTATATGCGTTTAGATGCCATTGGTAATAGTAGATAAACAGAAACTTTTTAAAACATTAAAAAATAAAGATGTTCTGTAGAAAACTGGGTGTGCACGTGCACCTGTGCACTTTAACACCGGCCGCTACTGCATAAACAACATCTAAATAAACCCACAGTGTAGCTACCATCTGAGTGAAACCCCCCAAGTAATAATAACTTATGAGCAACCAAATTAATTAAACGACTGAACATATTCATTTTGTAACAATCTGATGTCTATACTAGGGTTTTAAAGGTATCGATAACTCATTGAAACGCAAATGTAATAGTTGTAACTTTGGGCTATTTGTTATGTAAGTATTCATACTAGTATTATCGAGGCTTTTGTAGTAAAAGAGGCAGTTATCACAATAAAAGTACAACAAACATTCAATTTATTAAACATTCTAAACATTTTCAGTTTGTTACAAATAAAATAATGTAAATTTTTAAAGAAAGTGATTCGAGGAAATTGGCTTTATTACATATTATTGGTATGTAATAGCGAACACGTTTGTATTTTGCGTTACTAATGCAAAATACATTATTACCAATCGGACAGATCGATGCATCTCTACTCTGTTGCTAAAACGTTAGTTTGAAGATTTATACGTAGTGTGTCCTGAAGCTGCAAACGTAAATAGTTGCTGATAATGAATTTGTTTTTAAACTGATTTAATTAAGGTTTCAAATAGTTTGTTTACTAATAAGAATTTCAGTTTAGTTTAAAGTCAATCTACACTAACATTTACAACACACTGCCTATCATGTAGCGGTGTGAATAAAATTATTTTTTTTTTGTACTGCAGCTGCCCATAACTCACTCTGTGCAGACAATAGACAGCCACGCTGATTTATAGCGTCAGGATAATAAATACAAATCTTTCTACACACACTTGTGCAAATGCTAATTTTTCTTATAATACGACCAAACATGTTTGTTATAGCCTATGAGTTAAATATCTAAAACATAGCATGCTTACTTTTATGCCCATTAAGCCAAGCTAACAAACATTACATTTCCGTAAATTTGTGGAAAACGGAGAAGTGCCGCTAATTTACTGTAGCGTACCTCGTAAATAAAACACACGGTATCTTACACCTATACTTAAATACTTGCTGTAAATATGTTGGATATAAATTTGTATTTAGAAGTTCTTTCCTTTTTACTGAATGTCTGTAAATAACAAAGTTATCGCCCAATACAGTTAATGCGGGAATTGTAATTTCTATTCAATGTATACATTATCACGATGGATATTCATAAAGTAGGAATTTCCGTCATCAATGAGATGCTTGTGAGAAAGATGTTACATCCAAAAACCTATTACGAACTACAGTGAACCTTGTTAGTAATACAAACCACGTAAATATAAAGATCTTGTTAACACTAAGTAATTTTCGTTCCCCTAAGAATGAGATGAAAAATGTAATACTAACTTAAACACTCAATAAAAAGTTCCCTTGTACACCACGCAACGCCAGAACCACAACATCCCTGCAGAGGTTCCTCATTCATTGCGATAATTCGGCACAACGTATCTTCTCCCAAAAATGTGTGGCATATATTTATATTGTATATGCGTTTTACTACGAACTGTCGCTTCAGAGGCAATAATTAAAAACAAAAATAAACGTACGTAAAGACCTTTATTTAAAAATAATGTAAAAAGTTCATAACAATAAGTAGGGAAAGGAATATTTCGAGAGTTCAACGACATGCGTGTAGGAATCCATTGGTATATTTATACATAAGCCCCAACCATATGTCCACTAGCTGCTATTCACTGGAACAACAAACAATGAACTAATAGACGGGGCTTGAGTATACATGGAACAATGGATTATAACACGTCGGCCTTTCCTTAACAATAAGTGACCAAAATACGTGTTTAGTCCATGAAACAATATTATTCGAAACACATTTCTTCCTTGACCACAAAAAACATATATTTTGTACTTATACAACGATAAACAGATAAGTGTAGTTCATTATAGGATTGTTGTTATGTGTCTAAAAAGTTAATGTGACAGTCGCGGCAGATCACAGGTAGCTCTTTAAGGGACGAGCTTGGTAATGTAAGGGTTATGAGTTGAAATCTAGGTGTCGGTTGAATTTTTTTTAACGTTATATATTCATTTGGGATATAATTGAGGTTCTATGCTGTAGTGGACTTAAACAAAAATGTAAATAAAAGATGCAAGATGTTCTGCGAAAAAAAAAAAAAAAAAAAAAAAAAAAAAAAAAAAAAAAAAAAAAAAAAAAAAAAAAAAAAAAAAAAAAAAAAAAAAAAAAAAAAAAAAAAAAAAAAAAAGGAAAACTAAGTCACAATTATAATTTGCATAAACAATATTTTTTAAGTGATGAGACTGTATTAAACTGTAAGCAAAATAACTGCATGTTGTAAAAAAATGTACGTATTTTAAAAATTTAATTAATTTTAGTATCTCTTCCACTGTTACGCAAAGTAATAAAGTGCTTTGGTTTGATGCTTTATTTTAGGTCATAGATTAATTAATATAATAAATTAATTACGAAATTTTCTACATGGCATCTGAAAGAATAAAAATATTCTGTAACCCATAATTTCAAATACATTTAATATTTGTTTTTGTGGTATTACCAAATGTGTCATTTTAGCTTACATGTGGGTGATCAATTTAAACTGTAAAAAAAGTAAAATGTTTGGTACACAGCATTAGTTAAACAGAAGTATGTAAATGAATATTTTTTTTAAAAATATTATTTGTCGAATTAGTCTTTGTGAACTAAACTACTGTAAAAATACATATGTACATATGTTGGATTTAATCTTTGTTCCGGTGTCTTGCTGTTTATTACTATACGTTGGCTACTCATTGTTACATTTATGCTCTATGTTATCTAATTGAGCATATAGTGAAAGGTAACATTACAAACTAGAAACTTCAAATATATATATATATATATATATATATATATATATATATATATATATATATATATATATATATATATATATATATATGACATTTACATAGTAAATATTGTGTAGATAAACTAAGAGTGAAGTTGTGTACGCGTCGTTGAGCGAGACCATGCCTCGCGCACGAAATATTATGTCTTCTACCTGCCGCCAAAACAACAGCTATTCGCGGAAATCGTTATGACGGACATAGAAATTTAATTTATACTATAATTTTTGTTTTGTTCGCTGATACCTCCCCCCCCTCCCTCTATCTATAACAAGAAAGTTTCTCGCTTACTATAATTTACTCTGCATTTTCCTGTCAAATGTCAACATGGCATTGTTAAAAAAGTTTTTTTAATAACATGATAGTTGCAGAAAATAACGTTAATGTACATTATCATTGGCAGCATAGTTCATAAATGCAATATAAAATTTTTGAATACATTTGGCTGAATAGTTTTAGATTTATGATGAGTTTAGTCAGACAGGTTTTTATGGCGCGCGAGGATGCGTTGGCTTGCGCCAGCTCCGAAAGACTCAAAAATTAGATTATACCCACTCTTTATAGTGCCTTAGATAAAACAGGTTCGAAACAACACAAAATTAATTCCTACGTGCAATATAGTCGACTGGAGAAAGACAACACGAAAAACAATAAAAGACAGTTGAAAAACTAAAAACCAACAAGACGGAACAGATGCCAGTTCCCGAAACGTCGCATCTGTTGTCTTGAGAAGCCAATTTTTTTCGCCTGTTATTTGTCTGTGTTGTGTTTTGTCTGTGCTCACATACATTCGTGTCTCTCGTTATTTGTGTTGTCATCGTTCATCCATTTGGTACCTGTTTCACATGACCCATTATTTGTTTTTTTTTTGTCTGTCTTTTTTTTTGGTCGTCATTCTCCACTCGACTATATTTTCCTTTGGAATTAATTATGTGTTGTTTTTGATCTGGTTTTGTCCTTGTGTCGTCTTCTGGGCTAGGACTACATTCCTGTAAGGAACTGTCTGTATTTTTTATGTGTGTTGAGTACAGCTTACTGGCTTTTCTTAATTTTTTTTTGTTTTACTAGGGATTTTTTGTAATACGGCAACATTCGCCCGCAATGGCATATGTCCAAAAAACTGTTCTGTTAATAATACGAATCCTCTGCAGGAATCATTTAAAGATCACATATTATTATAATCAATCAAATGAATATATTACCATATTCCAGTTTATTATTAACAATATATCTAAGTAGTGAATCTGTCATGTAATTGATTTTAAAAACAAAACAAAAATATGAATATTTTAAAAAATAAACAAGATACCCACACAACCTAATTTCCAGCATGACACCACGTACTTCATGTTGCATACATTCTCGCATGGACGTCAATTCTGTTTACAGGAACAGTCCATTTTCTAATGGCATGCCGTCAGGAGAACGCTATCTCCATTTATTGGAACGACTCATTAATTCAGCATTATAACGTGTGTGGAGAGGGAGGAGTTTAATGTTAGTATTGATATTTTGAGAAAATACTGGTGCCATTATCCTCAAACAGCTTTGTTCTGTACACTATAGCTACTAGTGCACAAATATAACTGTTTATAGACTATTTCCCTATTTACTGTAAGTGAAAGAAGTATTTTATTTACTTATCAAATATATAGAATATTAGCATATAAATACACTATAACTAACATAACATTTTCAAATAACTTTAATTGTGATTGAAATTTTCTAATGACTCCAAACTTCATTTTTTTCTTAATATTGAAAATGTTCATGAGCAAACTTATTTTTGTTTATGTATGTTGAATTGTAATGATTCAAAATTTGACTATAATTTTGCCACACCGAGACTTCCATTCGATCACTGTGATTAAGTGCGAGCACACTATTGGTATCAAGCCACAAACCGAGCTGGTCTCGTAGATAACGGACCTGTGCTTTTGCATTAAGACATCTGTTGAACAACAAACACTAAGGTAATACAACTTGCCGACTGTAGTTAACATAGTACTTTTCAAATTGTATTACAAGGACAGAAAATATTTGTATAGAAAGTGCGATTAATGTTTTAGAAAATGTATTCCAAATTTTACATACTATAATATATCAAGTTTGGAGATATGTATCGAAGATTTAAATTAGACAATATTGTAGTCAGATTATAAACCCATATTTCAGGCTGGTCAAGCGAAGTTGTATTGTCTGTAAAATATAATTACTCAGGGCAAGGGAGTGTATGTGTGAAAATATATAGTAACGATTAAATTGTTTTAAAAAATAGTACTAAGCGAGGGTGGCTTAGGCAAATGAGAGAGACTGCGTGCGATCCATGACCTGAAGAGGCCTGTACGCAATAAATCTCGTAGGTTCTATAAGACTTCTAACAGAGGTCAAGATTTGGAATTGATGATTCGTAGCTAAAGAATTCACTGTATCATACATCTCGGACGGAACTTGGGTCCGGCTGTATAACCGTCTTTTATACAAATTATTAACTGGACAGTAGGCATCGCCTCAGATTAACTCAGATCTGCTATCCGGGTTAGTGAGTGAAACAACACAATTTAAGCTGTTGTCACAATAGTTACCAATTACGAACTTATCATCGGTCAATCACGTGAAGCGTGAGGCAATTTTTTTTCGCTTTCCAACTCCTTTAATCTAGCAGGCGCAAAGGAGTGATTTCTGCCGGTACAGTGATGTCCGCGAAGATCAATTTTCTCCTTTTAAGAACTTGTAAAGCAACAAAATAATCTCTGTAACATACATGATACAAGGACAGACCGAGAAAACTAGCCTGATATACCTGCACATAGAATGATAGACTGTGAGTTACGTTTGACTGAAGCCGTTAACATATAAGGTGGTAATATAGGTCTTTTAGCTAGTCAACAACGTCGTCGTTGATGAATAAATGGGAGAACTGAGAGTGCCTATTAGGAAATTTGCTAAGCCATTTATATTGGAAGATGGCTTAAAACTCAAGTCTTATAACAAATAATGGATGCAACGTAGACAACTGGTACTCACTCACACTGCTGACCATTAACATAAAACATAAACATTTGATTTCTTAATTTAACTGAAAATAAACTTGTACTTTTAATTGTTGTCAACGTATGCAAGCAAAAATATTAAGATTATTTTGAGCTGTTTAAAATAAAAACAATTGTTCATGTAAATTGTACTTCCCTAACATTTGGGAAGAATATTGCAGGTAGTAATATTCTTATAAAAATGTCATATATTTTAGCCATTAGTTGAAGGCACAATAATATAAAACTGCCTCAGACTATTACCATGTCATTCACGTATTTAATGAAACCTAAATTTAACTGGTTCTTTTGGCTTCGTTAGGTATATTTATCGGCGTCTATATAGCACAGAAACTGAGCTAGCGAATTTCAGGGAAAGTTTCTGTAACTCCTAACTCCGTTTAAAACTTTTTATCTATTTTTTTTCTAAATCAGATCCTTGATAATGTCAGTTTTAAATGCAAACAAATTCGGCTAATCTCAGTATTCCTAAATTCCCTCCTCCTATGTGAAAATATACTTGCCAAAACGGAATAATTACGTAAAGAAAAAATACACCATTACAGAATTTGCAACTTATTATTTAAATAGCAATGTAGATTACTGCATGCTTGTGCTAACACGCAGTTTAAATTTTTTATTACTCTATGAATAAACCAAATGGCACATTTCCATCGGTAACTGCAGTAATTTATGTTCAGAATTATCTGCGTGAACGTCAGGTAAGAACATTAGATTTTACGCCACAAATATATTTGGCTGCCCCAGCAAAGACGAAGAGAATCATGCTGCAATCGACATATTTAACCCTGTTGCATCCCTAACGATGGTAACTAATCAATGACTCATGTGACATACTTAATCATGTCAAAACGTGCAAATTAGGATACTCTATATGATCTAACATGTTACCAATAATTTACGTCTTAAATTATGATTTGCGGTTTTTAATTTAAACACTTTTGATTCACGCAATGCATGTTATTTAACCATATCACCATTTACAATCGTAAAGTTTGAATTCTACCAATACACATTTTGTTTGAAAAATTGTATGTTTTCTGAAAGGGTAATGTTACATATTATTTTTTCACTTTTGATTTTACCCCCACAAATTTGTAGCATTAAATGATTAACACACAAATGATGTCATTTAATTTGAATTTACAATAATCTTAATACTGATTCAAATTAACTTAGCCGTACTATTCTAACTGTTGTGTGATATTTCTGCCACAGTGAAGTATCGCATTGTCTCGCAATAAAACATTTGCTTGCAATAAACAGCTTCCAAGATCCTTTAAGCTCATGGATGAAAAGTCACTACGAGGATATCTAGGTAAAGTTTCTTTAAATTACTATTATTTACTTGCAAGTTGAAGTATTCACATAATTGAAACAAATGTTGAGGTATATACAACTTTGTAGTTTCTCTATCTTCAGTTACTAGCTATATAATACTCTCTACAAGTTGACTAAAACATTCAGGCTGTTCAAGGTAAGTGAAAAAAAAAATTACTAATCTTAATATTTTTTTGGTTTGTATCGTTTCAGTACTTGTTTTACTAAACCAAAGCCATTGCTACAATTGATTATGGTGATTATATTCCATTAATCTCTAAAGCTAAAGTCAAAGACCACAATAAAATATTTAACTATAGATTAATTGTTGTTGGAAGGGCCTTAACAGTTCTCAGTTTATCATGAACAGTATGTAATTTTACTTTGCACACAATTAATTCGAGTGTCGATATATGTGTTTGCTGTGCGTGTTACTTCTTCACTAGCGAGAGATAGCGCTGTCGTAGAGTGTACGCCGCTTGTTTGGGTTGTCTGTTTCTTGTGAACACCCCTTTCCTGTTTCCATCAACCTTCGTCGTGCCTGAAAACAATAAAAAACAATTTATGTTACCAACAAGTAATAAGTCGATACTTTTGAAAATAACTTTAATAACACAGAACGTCGATCAACCGTTATCTTCCATTCTATATGGAATATCTGCACTTGAGTAAAGAGTGTGTGTGTGTGTATATATATATATATATATATATATATATATATATATAGTGTTTCCTAAAAAAGTTATGATAATTCCAGCATTGCGTGAATTACTTCGCAAAAAAAAAGTAACTATAATTTCTTTATTTGTCGGGTTTTTCTTAAATAATCGATAATCTCCTGATTTCTCTTTCTTTTTGCGTCTAGGTTTAAGATTAATTTATTTTAAATTCTGTTGTGATTTTTCAGGATCGTACAGTATTGATTTTTATTTCTCTTACTCTAGACGAGAGGTGCTTCAAACCAGGAAGTTACGAGCCAGGGCTCAGTGGCTCTCTTATAGTCAATATATTTTTGAGTAGCTCTATGTGCAGCATAGGCGGAGCAATCACCGGGCAGTTCGACGGCGTTACGAAGTTGACTAAGATAAGAAGTAAAACGATGTGGTGTTGGATGCGTTCGTACTGTATGGTGTTTGTTCACTCATGGAAGGCCAGCACTATCAGGGTTCAATTATTGCCTGGATGCTGCGAACAGTCCTGTATTTCACCGCTCCGTCCACATTTAGTTGTTTATCTCCCAGGATTTTCCCGGATATATAGGAACACCACGTATGGAGCCGCACTTTTCGACAAGTCTTCGTTAGCAGTGTATCGTACAGAATAGTTATTTGTGGTGAGGAATCAAGCAGAGACAGGGCGAGATTAGAAAGAGACAGAGAGAACTTTGAGCAAGTGGAAGAGTCCATGTGAGCGTGGACGAAGTGCAAGAAGCTATGCGCTGCGCAGTTGTTAAGTATGACAGGAGAAGAAAGAGAGGTGGCAGTCGTATTTGAGACAACGGATCGAGAACATGGCGGATGCGGAGTAGCGAAGCCTCTGCTGGGAAATGTGCGGTAAGAAGCAAACAAGTTAGAATCATCGGCCATTTTTTTTATTCCGCGTTCCAGGTAGACGGATAGCCGCTAATTGTAGTCTACCGGTCGTATTTATAAGTTTTAGAGGGATAGATGGAATTCGTTTGTTAATTGGTAGTTAGGGCGAGATAGTGAAGGACGTGGGCCTAAAAGCGACTAAGCACACCTTGTGCAAGTTTAGTAAGGTAAATTACCTTTGTTGTTGTTCAGTAAATGTAAATTTTAAGGAATGATAACACAGCAACAATGATTCTAATCCGATGTAAAAAAAGTTATTTACTTATTCTTGTTTAGACAGAAGGTAAATTTTATTATGAACTTAGGATTTTATCTAAATTGGTATTTTACAACTTCACCTAGTGTTTGCATATTTTATTATTCTTTGACGAGAATTTACTAAGGGTCGTATCTATAAATGGCTTTCGAATGACAACCAACTGCTCACCAATGCTTTCTCTATGGAAATATCAGTTGGTTGTCGTTTGAAAGCCGGCTTAACAGACGTCTGTGGCCACCTCGCCCATTACCACTGGCTTATATGGTGCAGCTGGAAGCTCACAAAGTCATGCTTTAGAAGCAGTTAGGTGCCAAAGTTACGAGGAGACATCCTAGAGACTGTCGCCACAGAGCGTATTGTTGGGGTGACAGTGCAGGATGAAGACAGAGTGGAGTGTTGAAGGTCTGGTCAAGCTGGGAGTGCTAGCGGGCAGGGAGAATCAGGTGCAGATGGCATGTTGCAAGCCACGGTGTGTGCCGGCTACAGGCGATCGACAGCGAATGTAATACAATGGCCGTGCACTGGTAGGGTTGCAGTCTCAGATATGCGGCTGAAAACTGTGAATACGCCTTCTATGGTGGTTGTAGAGACCCAAGAAGCCACTCTCGTTGGACAAATACTTCGGAGGTAGTCTGCAGATCTTGGGAGATGAATGGATGTTGCTCACCATGACGCGAACCACTGACTGGTCGCAGGTCCTTAAAGTACAGGGGAGGTCTTTCGTGAGCTCAGATGCATCTAATCATCGAGAATTGGGGTGAACACCATCAAACTCTCCAGGCAGATGCAATGGCTGGACATAGATTAAGTCATCGGCAGAGGCTTTGTGGTCAACTCGTCAAGCAGCCTGTACTCCCAGAAGAATGGTGCTTACAGTGTCCACCCCATGTTCAATTGTGTGTCAGCAAATGGCTTCCTCGAGATAGTGGTGCAGTTGCTTCAGTATACCATTAGAGGGCAGATAATATGTCACAGTCCGAATGAAGAATACGCCCGGTAGATTAACAAGGTCCGTAAACAGTGAAGACTCAAACATGAGTCCTTGGTCGATTGTAATGTATAATGGCGCAATCCACACAGAGTAAAATGCCTTTGCGACTGTATCTTCGACTGGGCAGTCAGCTGGTGAAGCGCTCGATCACAGTGAGGTATTAGCAGAAGCTTTCATATGATGACAAAGGTACCTCTACGTCTGGGTGCTCGTGGTCGAATCGATATTTTGGTGGTATATTTGAGTCAATTGGCGAGGAGAAATGGCAAATAATCTTCGAGTGCTGACATAGGAGACAGGCATCATGCCAATTGTCAGCAGTCTACCTTGATCGATGTCCATACAAATGACGAGTGAAAAATTTTACTTTAGCCTTAATGTCAGGGTGGATAAGCTGATGAACTGTACAAAAATCTGCAGGGTGAAATATTGGAGATAACGAATGGACGTGGAGTCTACATCGACATATCGCAATACACTTATAGCTGAAACTCTGGCAAGCTAACTATAGTTAGCGGTAGGTCAGTATATTTCTGTAGAAACTTAAGTAGTTCTTTGACAGCTGCTTGCGACATGTATAGTGCCTGATTATACAGTATCGTGATTGCATCCACCAATGACCGAGTGTCTGCGACAGTTTTGTCAGAGCCAGGGATGTGGCAGATGTCCGTGAAAACTGAAGTCAAAATGATGTACACTGTGAGGGGAGCACTTGTCAGGATTCTAGTGGAATGCATAGATGAGAGGACTCTGGAAAATAAAATTGGTAGAGGCACAACCGTTGATCATTTGGCGGAATCGCCATTGTTGAAAATATATGGCTAGGACCTCTCCATAATAGGCACCATATTTATATTTAGGTGAGTTCAATTTCTTCGAAAAGAATGCCAGTGGCTGCCAAGCACACGGAACATGCTGTCGCAGAACTGCACTGGCCACAAGTCACAGGCATCTGTCATGATGGCCATTTTAGCCTCTGGGTCAGGAAGGGCTAACACTGTAGCATAAGCGAAGCTAGTATTGTAACTCTCAAAGGCTCTCTGATGTCCATGTCAGAGATCAATATCCTCAATATCTCCCTTAAGATGCTTATGCAGAGAAGACTGAATTTGAGCAGCCTTTGAAATGTAACACTAGTAAATATTATCTATGGATACCAGTAAACTGGTGCTAATGAATCGCTTTTGTAAGTTTTGTGAAGTTCATGACTGCATCCACCTTATCCTGCAGTAGCTGAGAACCATTCACTGAAATCATTTGCCTAAGAAACCTGACAATAATTTTATCATTAACACACTTGAAGAATTTATAAGGAGCCTACAAGCTGCCAGTGGCATGAAAAGTTCAGGGACATGCTGTTTGTGATCAACCTTATCACAGGATACCGCTTGCATATCGTCCAGTTGGAAACACAAAAATACAATATATTAGGCACATCGTCCATAAACCTCTGGAATAAGTTGGTTGGATTATGCAGGCCAAAATACATGATTGGGAATACATACAGCCTAAAATGTGTCGTGGTAGCTTTCTTGTAGCTGTCCTGAGGAGCGAATGTAATTTTGCCGTAGGCACACAAAAGATGAACGGTCGAAAATATAGTTTTGCCAAACAGGATGTAAACAATGTCTTAAATGTGCGGAATAGAGTACCTGTCAGGATCAGTGCGGGCATTGAGTGGTTTGTAGTCCCCAAAAGGACACTGCTCCTCTCCTCAATATGGAGAGGTGATAACCAAGGCCTTTCAGGTGGGCGAGTTGTACCCAATTTGAGTATCGCATTAAACACTCTTTTGGCAAACTGTAGCCACTCTGAACTCAAGCGATGTAGTCTACTATGTACAGACTGACCGGAATTAGTGTTAATTTGGTGGATGGTGTCGTGATGGACAGGCTGGGGTGTACCTGTTGGGAGGGTGAAGCTGGCAAACATGAGAAGCAAGTTCGTGTAATTTGGTGGTTGTCTATATGTCCTGATACTTCTACTGTCACATGTTACTATGGTAACACTTGTAGCAAGTGACATGGTACTGTGAACCATGTGTGTGTTCAAACATCGACCAAGTTGCCATAATGGTGCAGGATGTCTGCACGGAGGATAGGTTTAGTGATATCAGCTACCACAAAACGCTACACAAAAACGTACTTGAGTCCAAGATTCAACGAGAAACTTACAAAACCATAACTTAAATTGGCGAACCATTAGCAGCAAACAATGTGCATATGGATTTGGGGTGCATGCTAGGCAATCACGAAATTGGTAAACACATATCTTATACACAATATCAGCTAAGTATGGGACCTTAACTACTCGTTTTGTGATGAATAGGTGGACACAGTAGAGGCTGAGAAGGGTAAATAACTGGCATCAATGCTTGCCCTGGTAATTTCCCATTGAGTGTGACAGGGGGCAGTGCAATTGTTTGCTGCTTCTCCAAAGTAGCAGTGGCACCAACATGCTACTGGCAGGTCCTTGTTAGGAGAATGCGACTGGAATACCTCTGTTGTAGACAGTCTCTGTGACTGATGCGCTGATCACAGTGTGCCGTGGTCATGTCGATTTCTTGACACAGTGTCCTTGCTATTTAACCTTATCTTTTCTGTCACCAGAATTGCCATCCTCGTCAACATGACCTCGAGAGAGGCTGATGCAGACACCTGTGGCTGTTGGTTGGTGTCTTTAATGGCGTCGGCCAGGTCAGCGAGTGAGTCGCGAGAGAGGAGTTTTCTTGTATGACATTTATAGCTTGTGTCGTTGATGGAAGGTGGCGTAGCCACAAGCACTGTAAGAGATCGACTGAAATGGCAGTCCCTGCTAAATTGAAAAGTTGTCGGAGGATCTGAGAATACCTCATGTCGCGTATCTCCTCATGCACCAGTAGCAGTATTGTCTTCCACTTCTGCGATACCCGCATGGACGAATTGGTTTTCAAGCTGTAATAACCCCATCTTGGAAATTGATGCCCACAATCGCAGCCCACGAACCGACATGAGGTTGACAGAGATTGTTGATGGTAGTGGATCCGATATGGCTGCTTGGCACGTGTCGAAATGTCTTAAGTCACAGTGGTAAATTCTGCGGAGTAGAGTGTGTCACGACATAAAAATCCGACGCGGATGTGTGGTGTGGGCAGAATGTCTTTGTGTGCACTTCTCACTACTGCTCCACAGTGAGTGTGTAAACAGAATGCCATGTGAGGCCGAAGCGCGATGCGAGAGACCTGGCGCTATACGTCGACGAGACGACGCAGAAGTCTGGAAACACCGCGAAGCTGGAGGCAGTTCGATAGCCTGTACTTACCGAGCAAGGCAACGCAGATGATCTGTAGCATTGTGAGAAGCGGCTCAGAAGGACTGTGGTAGTGTAGGAGCTCAGTGTTGATGCAGAAACATGGAGGCTGCGTGGGAGTTTGCTGGCGACGTGGTAGTCCATAGGCGTCGCTGAAGGGGGCATCTCATGAACAACCGGGGTGTCGAAACGTTTACTCCGAAGGTGTCTCAATTCCTCGCGAAGTGTGTGGAGGCGCGCTTCTGTTTCCCTGCCCGTAATCGCCATATCATACTGGATGTTTCCAGAGGCAAAGGTAATCTATGCGTGTGAAGATGAAAATTCGGGCAAATGAAATTGTACACACACTTGCACTAAGACTGGTTATAATTTTACAAGCACTATGAACAACGCTGTACAAAATTGAGCGTCCACGTGCCAATTGGTGGAAACCACCTTTACTCTCTGATAGCTGTGTAGCAGCTGGCTCCCACCTGAATGGTGTAACAGGTGTGAGCAGGCCCTCGCGAGCAACTGCTAGCGGCTTAGCAATATTCACGTCTACTTGACACACTACAATCAGCCTGGATGGTGCTGCTGCATGGTCACAGAAGCAGGTGTTTGTGCGCTACTACACTGTTTTACGCCTCACTCAAAATCGTTAACATATTTTCCATTTCGAATAACAAAATTTCTAGACATTGCTTATTCTTCTCTTAGTACAAACACCCATCTTACAATGTGGTATTGTAGTACTAGCATTTTGATTACACGTAAGACTTATTATGTATGCCTATAAGGTTATTTATTGTCTGTGTTAAATTTTGTAAAATGAGCTAAAACATTTAATGTATCAGCAATCTCGACGTTATTCACGCTTAGCTCTTTGGTTGTGATAAGACTTAATATATTATTGATAAAACCAGATGGCCTACAAAAGTTCTAATTTATTTTTTATACTGATGTTTGCCTAAAATAGGGCATTTGTATTTAGATCATTTAGTGGTCATTGATTAAACTTTTAGACCAGAATATAATTATGGAAACCTAAAAACACAAAGTTGGTGGTCACAGGGAATACGTTCCCTGTACCTAATTTATTACCAGCTGTGATTGTAGTTACTGTAAACACTAAGAAACGTTATGGATATGTTCTATCAATTATTGCCTCACCCGATTTACATCTCTTATTGGTCTTATACCTCTTTGGTTTCTTTGATACGGTATTTGCAGTTTGCTATGACAAGCTTAGATATTTAACGATCCACGAGAGTGTTTTTCACAACTTCAATTTTTTTTTTACCCCTCAGTGTGAGTGAGGATTGTTAGAGAGGTTATTTGTCAGCATTTAGCATTAGTGGCATATGATAATGTTATTCCTCTCGCCTCCCATCTTGCATTTTTACTCCCTTTTAGGTAATAATCGTATTTTCAATTAACACATACCCTTTAAACCTTAAATCTTACTCAAAATCAACGAAAAAATTGTAATAGGACAAACAATAGAATTTAAGAGATATACACACTGTTTAGTTTTGCATGCAAACTCTTTAAAACAAGTTTTCTTTTTGGCAAAATACACCACTGTTTGTATTTTGAAGAGCTGCTGTAGAACACTACATTGCAGTTCTATACAAACAAAGATCTTTTTCTTTATCAATTTCTTTTGCCGAACCAAGCGGTTCTACATTACACATAACTGCGTTAACATCGAATCGTACGAAAAATGGTGCGCTGAGATTATCGAAATTTGACGATACAGGCTATATTGAAGAATTACTTTCACGAAATTTCAAATATAAAGTTTAGTTGTTTTAAGTTGTATGTACACGTAAATAAGTGTACAAAATTATTGTTCAAATACACAACTTTCTTACTACAGTATTTGTGAAGATTGTATAGTCGTCTCGTCTGAAGACAATGGACTTCGTTACTCGTCAACCCTTTATAAAAGGATCAAATTAACGGAGATTTATTATCCACCGCATCTATGGTTTCCCGGCTTCATATGTAGGACAGACTGCACATGTAGGATAGAAAGATGAATCGGGGTAATCTATTGCCAATTAAGAGTGTAAAGGACTATTAGCATGGCTATATTTTTCCAGTGTTACCACAGTGATGTTATGATATTAATCAAACGTCTGGTTTTCTTCGGCAAGGATTGGTTTTCGAGAAAGTAATTAGTCAACTTACTCTCGGCTGTCATGAAGTCGGCGAAGTTCCAGATCATCTCTCCAGCAAGGGAGCCGTTAACCCTAGCGTCGTCGAAGCCCTGGAACTGAGCCTGCAGCAACTCAGAGTGGTATTCCTCCGACCAGACGGCGCTCGGCAGCTGTACACATCACTCTTCACATTCAACCTCTTATCTACGTTACTTCTTATAGACTAACATGACTCAGTACTACACAAGCAACAGCGTTGTAGGTATACCGACTCTCACTTTTATTATAATTATTAGTAACTACTACGTCTTCTAGGAGACTTTAGTAAGAAAATATATAGGACTCAAATTATCGTCGACAGAAATGTTAATATAGTAGGGACAAGGGTTTCAAAGGCTTAGCATGCATTAACAACTGTAGTTACATTTGCCTAATTTAATTTAGGTAAACTTGTGTAAAAGTGAAATTAGGACTCCTGGCCCGTCGGAGATATACGGAACATTGCATATACTGTTTATAAAAAAATAATTCAAAATATACAGTATTCATGTCTCCAAAAATTACAGTTCTGTCTTGAAAAGTGTGCAACTTAACCTATAAAAGATAATTTTATTATAGCTTACAGCAAAGTTAAGTAATATTTTTACAAATAATTTTTTGTAGTTTTCTTATTAATACATTATAATTTATGCATATTTTCTTATGAGCACCTTAGTTTAATTTTTGGTAATTTTGTGTTGATAGAAATAACTTACAAATCTTTAACAATAGCACTTTTTAGCTGTCTAATAAAACTGAACCAAAAAAAAATCGTCACAAACTGTGAAATAAATAACTTTTTTAATGTAAACATCAACATACCCAAAACTCCAATTTGATTTTTCGTTTAAAATGCACATTATTTGCTTTGATTCCTGTGCAACAAATTTTTATATATCCTATGCATGCAGCTGTATAGAGTATAGCATTACATAAATTGTATGATGTGATGTGAAAGTTAACATACACGTATAATTTTAACAAATTAACAGTACCAATTTCTTTCCATTAATGCAACTCTTGGTTACATTTACTCAGAAAATTACTTCATCTCTTATAATCCGGTGGTCAAACCCCAAATTTTCAGCAAAGCGTTCCTTCAAGCCCGCATAAAAGTTTTATTTTTGCCTTTTTATGATATTCTGACCTTACTGAACAATATTAGAAAGTATGTTACACTGACACTTTTGACCATTTTGCATGGATCTTATTAATACACGAATTAAATACCGTAATTACAGATACTTTAAACTTACGTTACATCTGAATTTGTGTAGTTTTGTTATTAAAACATATTAGTTCGTATCTTATTATTCGTAGTAAAGTATATGTTGTTACAGTTACCAACTACTAACGTTTGATAAATATGTCGGACATTATATCGTGGGTTTAATACTACAACTAGGCAACTAGGTAGCTAGAGATATCTGCTTGCAACATTGATAATTACTTTTGTCATATGTGTAGTTAGTTTTTCAAATGTAAACTTGTGTTGAAACATTACTTCTAATTAACACGTTTATAAATATATACACATTCATTGGGATAATATTAAGGGTAGTGTAGACATCTGCTGATAACTTGAACTAAGAAAATTTATGTTACCAAGTTATTGGGCTAAGCTCACGATATGAAAAACTTTAAAGGATGGGGAAGGTTGTATACAACATATAAAATCCTGAATTATTGATGCAGTTAAATATTTGTGTACATACCGGAAGTACACAATTCTTTAAGGGGGACGTGGAGACCAAATAGTCAGAATATTCGCCTCTCACCAGGCTATCCAGTTTCGATTCCCTGCTGAGTCTACCTTGGGATTTTCGCATTTGAGAATAGTGCCGAAGGATGCCGTTGGTCGACGCTTTTTCTCAGAGATATCCCGTTTCTTACGCCCTTTCAATTCAGCGCTGCTCTATTCCCACCTCATTTCCTTCCTTACCAGCGCTGAAGAGCGCGGACCAAAATATCTCACTCACTAACATGATTGTTAATCGAACATTACAGTGGATGTAGTATATGTCGTACACAATAAAATTTTGTAAATTATTATATTAATAGCATTATTAATCTATTAATCCGTTTAAAATTTTGATATAAATGAACACGTACGAAATAACTAACTATAATTAAGAGATTACATCAATGAATCTAATGGATGCACATGGTAGAGAACGCATAAGGAATAAACTTGAAGCTTACGTTTATCCATTAGATCCACATGATAAGGTTCAGGCCATTGTCAACATTGTGACTGGTAAGATAGCGTCTGACAAGTTAAATGTAAACAATGCAGTAGCAATTTTAAAGTAACAAACAACCGGGGGTAACTCGGATAGGGAAAACATGTATAACGATGTGTTTTCATGAGTGACAACTTGGAGCGCTAGTGTCAAAGACAAACGAGTGATCCGTTTTTTTTTTTGTTACTTCCGAGCACGGTCGTAGAAGAACAGGTCTGGACACTCGCCTATCTACCAATGTATTTTGCTTGAAACCCTTGTTGTCTAGCTGTAGTTCGTCAAGTTACCGAGAATGTTGTATATTTTGGCACTGTAATACGGGCGGTCGGACTCAAACTTAAGGATTTCTTAGTTTTTTTGTTCTCGAATAGGCTTATGTTTTTAGCAAGATAATACTTCGAGCTAATAGACTGAATCACCCGATGTAGTTCACTCGTGATGTACTGAATAAACCAGCAACTGTAACCGACATCAGTATGAATTTATGAAATAACTTTTTCGAGTGTTATGAGACGATCACTTAATTAATTCCAAAAATAATTTAGTTTTGGTATATAAGTATTGATAACCAGTCGAGCAATCGAATTGTATTATTTGTGTATTGTTCTTTCTTGTTTTAAATTGGTATCATTTTGCACTGCCACAACACTGAGTCTGTTCGAATCAATTTGTTATGTTTCCTCAGTAACATATGTAGTAACTTATAAATCTTGCTGTGTGATTCTAAGGTGTACTGTTTCGTAGCTGTATTTGGAGATAAATTGGGTTCTCCAATATTTCGAATACTCTTCTACCGACATAACAAATCCTATCGCTCTTAATTGCTATAGACACCGTCGTCGACTCTGCCAAGGCATGGATTTAGACTAGATATAATGTACCTCACACTCAATGGTCAACAGTAAACTGATCGATCATGACGATAGCTCTTATTATATAAATGCCAATCATACGCCACAAACAGGAATCCAAATTGCCCTTCCAAAATTTTTAACAGAACCTTTTAAATTAAACAAACGTTGTATATATGTGTTTAAATGGTGGTCATACACCTGTCGAAAATTTAAAGTACTCTTAAATACAAGACTGTTTCTTGCAAGCAATGTCGCCAGATACAAAACCCGTTTGGCCTGGATTCACTTAGAGGAACAACTAGTTTGTTGCCACTGCATCAAACATATCCCATGTCTTTAATAGCTTGTTGAGCATGAACCAGTTGTGGGTACATTGGGTGCTGGAGCAATTTCGAGTATAGATAAATATCATCATAACAAAGACCATTCTGTTCTTTGTGCAAACCCAGTAGTAACCAACTCTTCCCAGCCCCGAAGGGCCCTCAATAATGCATCTAACATTGTTAGGCAACAGGCCACCTGCCATGATTCGTGGGCCGTTACTTAATCACCTTCGTTCATATGAACAGGAAGAGTAACATTCTGTTTAATGAACTCCGTTTTAGAGAAAGAAAAACGTATAATGTAATAATAGTCGTACTTTCTTGCTCAGTTTTGGGAAATTACATCAAAGCAATAACTCCAATTTTGGACAAGGTATTGTAGACACACTCATCAATAATCTACTGAGTGAAATTTACATTCCTGAGCAAAAGTTTTGTGGTCCAGGCACAAAGAAACAGAAAAAGGCATTTATGCAGGGACAGTGGTATCAAAGCTCTGGACAAAATTGACAAGTTACATACACGATGTAGCATACCTTAAATGCAAAGATTTGGAATCAAGATATTAGATGGATAGTCTGTTGGCATAGCGAGTCACCGAGATACGCTAATTGTCAGATTTAGGACTCGGAAATGATAGAAAAAATACTAGGAATAGTTTTTAATATCTACCTGATTCTTCCGAATTATTTCGGCACTAAATGCAGCCAGGCAAAGCAATAGCTTCGTGAACGATATAATTATCAAATTACTCTGCGTAAAAAATTGCATATCTTCAAACGCCGTCGTAAACAATGAAAACGCGTTCTTATTGGCTAACACATTCATGACGTAGCCTTACTTCTTTTGGTAGTGCCCGCCAGGCACTATTGCGCGTGTTGAAATTTTTCACAGACTTAAAAAAACTGATAAAATTTAGCAAACTCAGTTACCTAAAAGTTAGCTCGGGAAATATGCCCTTTGTTAAGGCATGAGGGGTTGTAGGTTTGGTAGTTAACAACGAAGATTTCACTGCTGTTGATTTTAAAGGAGTGACGACTGCCAGGTATTAGTAGCTCTCACACGTTGCGACGATTTAGTTACAGATTTGAGTTTATTAGCCGGTATGTGATTAAGTAAACTTGGCACAGACTGATTATCGAACGTCCTAGTTGCGCGAGCCGGGAAAATAATATAGCAGATACATTTTTTTAGTGCAAGTAAATATTTCCTCTCAATAATTTTACGTTTCTCGAGAACGTCATTGAGAGCTGTGCTGCCATCTAGGAACGAGTTTCGAAAGACCCCAACCACCACTCGAATTATCGGCCAATCACGGGTGTCTTAAACTCGCATATTTGCTAATGACTTTGCCACAGCCTGTGGAACAGCCAAAAACACTACAGCTGCAGGGATTTCGTCACAAACTGCGAGCAACTGACTGTAACTTTTAACTTAAAAGGACATATTTATTTTATGCTAACCATCTCATATTGTACACAATACATATAAATAATTATTACATTCATAAACTGTGCTTTTGTCCTTAAGAGCAGGTATTAGGTCTCATCTTGAAGCTTAAATAATTAAATCCGCCTTTATTTATCAGACGGCGCTATAGTTAAGATTTTATTCGGAGTAAATTGAATTTTATTGCTGCACAAACGAACTAGTATATACATTTATACTCTTCGGAGTTCCAGCCATACTATATTTTACCGCAAAAACTACTTTATGTAACAAAATTTCACGACTTGAACGTATGTTGCTGTAGTTCGTGTTACACACATTTAAGTGTACACTATCGTGACGTCACAGGGACACCAACATGGCGATTCATGTTTTTACCGCGCAAAACACACTTCTCTTTTTTAGTTCAGTATGTATCGAGATATTAAGTATGGTACCGCTGTTCATTAAATTAAACGTAACTTTATGTAAATATATGATAAAAAAATAGGAATTTTCCCTATTGGCAGCCAATACAATTAAATCTAAAGTTAAGACTGGAATGGTTTTGCAACAAACAAAAGGCAAATACAAGACCCGAAGAAGTTTCAGCTGAATAATATAAAATTATGCAGGCTAAGAAGAAACTGTCGGCTAATAATATTATATCATCTCAATATAATATATAAAAGTGTACACTGACTGACTGACTGACTGACGGACGTATTAAACTGCAGCCCAAACCACTGAACCTAGAATCGTGAAAATTTTTGTGGGGGTTACCCTTAGATCGTAGGCGAGCACTAAGACGGGATTTTTCAAAATTCGACCTCTAAGGGTGTGAAAAGGGGTGAAATGTGTTTCCGAAGATACGTTGATAGAGTTCGAACCCGATGGCCTATCATTGTGATTTTTAATTTAATAGGACACTCATAAAAATGCATGTTAGCAAATTTAAGGAATTTTCGAAATTCAAAATTTAGGAGGTGAAAGGTCCTTAAATGTGTTTCCTATTAACTATCGACATATATATCGAACCTTTTGGTATAGAGAGTTGGAATTCACTTCGAAATGTTTCTTACGTAAATACCCAATTAGCGGTTTTAAGATTTTTTGAATTTCGACCCCAAGCTTTAAAAACGGACAAAATGTGTTTTTATAAATCGTTTATATCACTGAAACAAAATTGACTATCGTAGTGATTTTTACTTAAATTGGTTATTTATACTAATGTCTATGACAGGACTCCAAGACGTTTTGAAATTATTTAATTAAGGGGGTGAAAATACGTGAAATATGTTTTCGATTATTCCTCTATATCTATCGAACCAATCGATTCATTGAAGTGCTATTTACTTTAGATTGATGCTTTGTAAGTATTGCATATGCCTTTTAAAATATATTTTCCGAATTAGGCCCCAAAGAGGTTTAAAGAACGGTAAAATGTGTTTTTGATTCATAATCGATATATATATATATATATATATATATATATATATATATATATATATATATATATAATATATATATATATATATTCCATTGAATTTTTTATAGCGATGTGATTTTTGTTTAAGATTGATGTGCTTACTCAAATACCTGAAAAGAATTTTCACGGATTTTCGAATTTCCCCACCTAAGGACGTCAAAAGGGGTGGAAAATTAAGAAATGTGTTTTAAATTAATCGTCGGTATATCTCGAAACAGTTAAGAATTCTAAAACATGATAAGGGTTTTTCGAAATTCACTCTCTTAGGAGCTTAAAGACCTGTAGTGTATTTTAGATAAATTCTGGATATAAATCGAACCCATCGAGATATTGAGTTTATTTTTGCTTCAAGATTATGAACGTATTATAAATAATCGCAAATTGGTTTTTAGATTTTTCGAAATTCGAACTATCAGTACTGTGCAGGGATCATATGTGTTGTTTAATGAAAGACCGATTTTGATTCGACTGAACGGGCTACCGTCATGCTTTGCACTTCAATGGGATAGTTAAACAAATTTTCAAGGCTTTGAATTAATATTTTTCGAAATTCAACACCTAACGGGGTTAAAAAGCGCAACATTTGTATTACTACAACCCATGATATTTATCTAACCAGTAGAGGTGTTGTTCGCGTCAGAGTGATGCTTACATAAGTGTTTAAAAATTATGTGTAAGATTTTTTACTTTGTGATATAACTTAATTATTAACAATGAAACTAAGTTTATGAACTTTCAAGGCAGACGATCCGAAAAGCAAGTACGACCAGCGAGAAATAAATTATACACGAGTTCACGATACAGAGACATATCGAGACGTGGTACTGTACATTCTCTATGAGCCGAAGACATGAATATTTTATTTTGTAAGTTAAAATTCCAAGAATTATTTTGACGTCACGTGATGCTGTAGTTTGTATCTCAGGTCTACATTCCGGGAGGTTCTGGGCTCGAATTTCGTAAAAAGCTGCGTACGAACGTTCAATTCTGACATACAAAAACTGCAAAGCAGATCGAATTAGTGAAATTTGCATGTAGTCATTTAAAAGGGGTAAAATGGATTATGCAGCTCATTTTCCACTTAGGTTCCTCGACAACATCAGCTAACATAATATATTATCTCAATAATCCTAAGGTTGGGGTACCAAATACGTTTCTGCGAAATCTTTTCCCACCAAAACTTTCTTATGGCATTAAATTTTAAGTGAATATTTAGAAAATGTGTAATAGATGGCACCGTCACCAATGATTATGCACAGGGTAAATCAGACGTTTTTTATTCGTTTAACATCTTCCATTTAAGAGTCTATAACTAGCCCACAACGTCAACTTTTTTCAATTAAAGTAAATATTATCAGTTATAAAACAATACTCGCGAACAAAGCCGCGGAGGACTGCTAGTTATACATAAAACGAAGAAAGGTAAGCAAAAAAATGATTATGGCAAGTTGTGGATTCTTAACATTCCTCCTCCCTTCCTTGTAGGCTCTTGGTGATGTGATTGGGACTAAAAATTTCATCATATGTGATTCAACACTGAATTAAAAGATTGAAAATAGTTGTCCAAGGCTCAACATCACAATGTTAACATGGAAGCCATAGCATAGGGGACAGAAATTACAAATGTCTTTGTATGGTTCAATATTCAGTAGGTGAAGGAAGAGTAAAGGGTAGACAAGAGAAACTGTTATAAGTTACGTGCCCAGAAGACTGCTTAAGAACATCAACTTGTAACATTATGCACACATAATAAAAATACTAAACTTCAGGAATGTGTACACATGCATGTGAAATCACCATCAAACTCGCAAAACTAAATGTGAAATTATTAACCGGGACATTACTAAAGGTCTCGGAACATACTGGGTATCACACAAAATGTGCGGAAGACTTGCCGAATATAACGACAGGTTTGGTAATTGGCTACCATCACTGGAACTTAGTAACTACCTTAAAAACAAACTACTAACTTACAATTATGAAACAGGGCAATCCTCAAACACCTGGAACTGTGAATATTAGTATATTTGATTTCTTATTCGCCAAGTAACAAATAAAAGTGTAAATCATATGATGAAAACCAGCAGTCATGTCTATAGCATTTGCCTTGACAAGCCGTACCTCGGAACTGCATGTTGTACATTTTGTTTCGTTGGAATTGGAGGGTGAACGGTCAGATTTTAACTTGTTAATTAAACAACAGTGAGTGATTCCTGGAAACAAATTAACATAATACCGTGTCAAGTGATTGTGTGGGATGAATCAATGTTTCTTGTGTGTGATTGATTGCATGCCTTGCAACAAAGTTCAATGTACAAATAATTTGTATATCCCTTTATATAAAAAGGCAGAGCTTGTGGGATCGTTAAATTGTCTGTGGAGACAGATGGAAACACATCACATAACTTCTACAGAAATAATGACGTGGTATTTCACTACCCTCTACGAATAGTATGATATCGGGACTGTTACAATTAGTAAGGTACAATCGACTTCTTGGAACGAGGTAACAGCATCGCATTGGGAACAATAAATCCTTTAGCTGAGCTGATGGTACAATCGATCAGTCCTGTAACATCTTCGTCGGTTGTATTAGTGACTTCGACATCTCCTGAATCAGCAGTCTTATCTTCAGAGTCAGCCGAGCCAACAGCTTCATTCACCACATATAAATGTTTTAAGGTCGATACTGTGAAAATTACTATTCCCAACTCTTCAACCCCCGCTGACATAAGAATGGACGTTTATAAAATCCTAGTTGCATTTATATAAGTGTGACAGGTCAGGATTCCTGCTTGCTCGCAGTGTTAGTCTTTTGGATACATGGTTCTTCGACTTTGGCAAGTGAAGTGTTGCTTTTGTTGTAAAACTTCTCTGATTTATTTTCTGCTTGTCGCCACAAGACATAGTATTACTTACTCAACCCGTCTCCCAACCTGCCTCAGTACGACAAGTGTGAACATGTATTATCAAGCATGAACAGCCTACGTGCGCACCAGAGAATCTGTAAGGGGCTAAAATACTGTACTGAGAAAAATATTGCATTAAAAGCACCAATACTGATTGATCTACCAGAGTGTATAAAAATGAAACACGCTGCAATGAACCATGCAATTCAAAACAATAAGAAATATTTCAAGCGAGCAATCCCAACCAAATGTATAGAATTTTACACATGCAGTGTGTAGACAAGCACTACAACATGCGGGAGACGACATTTGATTTACTGGCATTGCGTTTCCAACACCACCGCAGCATATCATAATTTTAGAACAGAACTTTTGTGGTGTGCAGTAGATGTGTATATGCTGGCTGCAAAGATGACGGTTAAGCTGATAGTTACATGTGACAAAATATGAAACTCTTGAACATTTCGATCTGTTGCTGTTGAGAGACTGGAAGAAGAGCTTTTCGCATTATTGTTATATTACATACTTTTAAAGACTGATACAGTCGCTGCTAACATTGGAAGAGTACAGTGTTAATGTACGTAAAATGTGTTTGAAGCGTTTTGGTGATTATCCTCGGAAATGTGGATTTACTGGGAAACAGTGTTTGGAAATGCACAACACAAAATGCAAACTGTAAATATTTGCAAGGGTTCTTATGTGATTCACCGTGTAGTTGTGCGTGTGTGTATATGTATATATATATATATATATATATATATATATATATATATATATTGTAAATAAATTTCAATTTTTTAAAAATCATGTTTAATTTGTTTAGCGTATTTGTTTTTACTAATTACACTTCAGTTTGAAAATTTGGTAGGCCTATACAAGATATAAATTTATTATAATTTTATAAAAGTTGATCATTATAAATTTATGATGTATGTAGGTGCAATGAAATGCAGAGGGATGTGTAAAGCTTGAGAAGTGATGGACTGGGGAAAGAAAGGAGGGAGGGGAAAGGAGTGGGGTTGAGTTTGGACAGGTTCGGACATAAATACCAATGGAATGTGAGATTAATATTGTTTAGGGGAGATGGCTTGGGGAAGGTAATGTCAGTACAAGTTCATGTGACTGCGACTCAAAGGTGGAAGAGGGAGAATACCATGGTAAACTTCACGGGTATACAAAATCAAGTCACTTCCTTGTTGGCTGCATTAGGATGTCAGATACTATCCACCATATTTTTTATGTAGACGAAGGCTGGAGAGTCTTGCACTCAAATATCTGTAATATTTAATTAAAATTATTTTAAAAAGTACTAATTGAATATATCAGAAACTTTATAATTATGATTTAGGGTGATATACCCGCTTAGGCAGCATGGTATATGAATCTTACAAGCAGCACGACACAAGAATTAAAGGACCGATTAAGTGAACGAGTGCAGCGCCTCTGGCAGACCAATCGAGAACTAATATTGTGGTAGTCTTTACAGGTCGGGCCAAATGTTGCCGGGCATTGCCGAGGTGTCAGTTATAACGTTGTAGATAAACATGATGGTGACAGGTTTTGAACGAGGCAGAAGAAAGAAATACGTTGAAATTTTTGGAAATTTTAAAAATATGTTTCTAAATAATTTATTGCTTTAAATTCTATGTTCGATGATCTTGAAGTCAAGGTTAAGTGGAAGGTGAAATCAAGATGGCAGTAGACATAACTGATAATCCACAAACCTCGTTACGACATCGGGACAACAGTGTACATTACTAATATGTCTAAACTTATGATGTCATCAGTATATCAGCATTGCTTCAGTAGACAGTGTTCTCGGTTTGTATATGGTACCGAGCCAGTATGCTTAAATTTCACAGCCACAAAGCTTTACAGGATCTTCTTTTTATATGTTTCACCTACAATTTTTCTAATACATACTTACTGTCTGCGCGCCATCTTTGAGACCCTGGCGTGTATGCATGTTTCGCCGTAAACGTCATGTGCGCCTCAGTAAAACAGCAACAAACTCACCCCAACTTACGACGTTACTTCGGCTAGTACGTGTGTCGTCATGGTATCAGCCTCCTTATATTATTTATATATTTACGAACGAAAATCGCATACCCGCCAGGAACTCAGAGTTGGCCCGCGGAAAGTAGGAATTCCGTGTGGGTAAGTTTCGAATGTAGAACTCAGATTGTATGATACCAAAATGTGTGTCGTTAATTTTGGTTTATTTCTCCTTTATTACTTCATTCTTGAATTTTAACAAACGGATTATGTAGAATTGGACGCGTAATTTTTAATCACAACAAACAGTATTGATGCGGATAACCAAGCACTGACGTGCTTAAGCCAGTATTGTCATGAAATTATAGTTTGCCTATCATAACAACTACAAATCTCTTAAAAGTCATGACCTTGTTACTTTATATATACATGTGCAGCAGACATACCGTTGACCATGTATTGCAATACATTTAGTGAAAAAAAAAAATTCAGATTTATTATAACTTTTTACCATGTTAGTTGACAAAACTTAGTGATGATGAAAACATGTATATTACCAGATGAAGCCCGGCCATACTCTCGCAGCCGTACTCCGACACCATGACAGGTTTGTTGTGCTTGGCGTGCCAGTTGTCCAGAAAGCTAGCAACAGCCTTCCTCACTGTAACAAGTATGCCGGTGTTTTGGCGGTATCCATAGTACTGGTTCACAAGGATCACATCCAGGAACTGCGCCTGCCACAAACAACAACCAACCTTTAACATTCTGCATACTAATACACCCAGGCTCCTCAGACCCTTGCCTGTCACAGCAGTTGAGAGTTTTCTTCCTCGTTCTCACAGTCCACCACGTCTTCATTCTTATCTCACATCACACCTGTAAAGCTTGAACATAATAAGACGCTGGTAGATTTTCCTTTCTGTCAGTTTCAATATTACCACAACTATTTAATGTCAGCAATTAAATGTGATTTTACTAATGAATACGTATAGGTACATCGCATAATCGTCTTGTCTTATCTGATGGAATAAAACGTTTCTAAGTTTTATAAGCGTCAACTTGAACATATTTTTTCTGTAGTTTCAGAAACAATTACTTTGTGTTTTATGCTTTTGTTTGTAACACGTGGTGACCTTCGCTACTTTAATTTCTGCTTTTATTTATTACATGACTTTTTTTTTTTTTTTTTTTTTTTTTTTTTTTTTTTTTTTTTTTTTTTTTTTTTTTTTTTTTTTTTTTTTTTTTTTTTTTTTTTTTTTTTTTTTTTTTTTTTTTTTTTTTTTTTTTTTTTTTTTTTT
>PNEQ01069652.1:0-17456 GCA_003012365.1 Medauroidea extradentata | reverse complement strand
GTAAAATATGTCGTGTTCTTACACAAATATATTTAAGTTTTAATAAGAATGTAAAAATTAGACAACTATGTAAATGAACATGTATTTAATAAAGTAATAATTAAACTTGAAAATTCTGTTTTGTATGGTGATTTCTGATGATTTCTATTCCTGCAAGCAGGGATATGTTTAATTATTATTATATTGTTTGGCACCAAACTAACCTCTTTATAGCCATGTGTGTTGTTGTTAACATATTAACAGTTATCAACTTCTGTATTCCTTTTGAAATTTTATTTTAATTGTAAAATAATTAATAATGTTATGTGTTTATATGACTTTATCAGAGTTTTCCACATGCTTCTACTTCTCAGTTACTTCTCATTTAATATTAACTTCTTTCACTGCCAATAAACATTTTCGACGAAAATAATAGAAAAACAAACTTTTTTGCAGTCACTAATCTCACAATGGTATGATACAGTAATAGGAATCGAGCACTTTATAAATTTATTACAAAAGTAAACCGTCCTCATCTACGCCATTGCATTACATTAGATTAAGTTAAGCATATACACAAATAAAATTCCTTAGCTTTATTCTGTTTTAAGTGTAACTAAAGGTGCTTAGTTGAAATACGCTAACTGAAGCCTGTCCCCACGATTAATCGGTAATAAGAATTTAATTAAACAGAAATATTCAAAAATATCACATTGTAAAGATGTCTGCTATGCACTGTACTAAATATTCGTGTTCTTTTCCATACATGCTAGACCTGAGTCTCGTCGGTGTAACGATACATACTGTTATTACTCATGCAGTTCACTTTGTACTGTTATTACTCATGCAGTTCACTTTGTTAGAGCCAAGTAAGTTTGAAACACGGTTGCTGGGAGTAGTGTAGTATATTGGGATTTGAGCACAATTTTTGGGTTGCCTCAAAATCAGTAGCCTACTTTTAGTTTTAAAATTACTGTAAAATAGTAACCATTTTATTTCACATAATTTATAATAGCAATTTAGAAATTCCCCGCTAAAAATATTAACACAAGTTCCTGTTATTTTAACAAAATGTATGGTAAAAAGATATTCCAATCTGTTTTTACTTTAAAACACACAAATTTTGTTCATCTTTATGATAAAAATTTTAGACACAGTACTCAAAAAGTGCAAACAGTCGAAAGTAATTTTTCTTAGTATTCTAAACCTAGCACAATATATTATAATCGTTCTCATTCGTCCTTGGGTTTTTGGTAAAGATATTCGTTAAGTAAATGTAGGAAATACCATAATCTAAAATACGTATACTTTCCCACATCGACTTTACGACGTTTTTCTTTAATTCTTTTATAATCTTTGTGTTAAATATCAACAATGCTTTCATGAATTCACAGTAGGATTCTGTAAATTCTTTAAAATCAATATGTACTCGTTTGCTTTTTACATTGATTTAAATAATTTTTTACTTATTGCTTTTTTTTAATCTCTTTGTTAGTAAGGTAAGATACACATACATTATATCCTCTTTGATATGATAGTTTGTATTCAAATCATCGTCGCAATTAAAATATGCATGGAAAATTCTCATTTTGTTTAATTTTTTACAAAATAATACTTATTATATTTTCATATAAATGTTTTTAAACGTAATATTCAATGCATTTCATTTTGCTATGCTAGGCTAAGCTAGGTATGTCATTTGTTTCAATCCAAAAACTGTGCTCAATCCCACATATACTTTACAACACGGATTTTAATTTTAGTAGAAAAGCTTATGAACATATTGTGTATATCAGTTGATCAAATAACAGTTCTGAATCACAAAAACATTTACCAATTTCTTGTAGATGTGGTTTTTATCGAAAACTATTGGATGCAAAAACTGTCACATTCATTGATAGTTAAAAACAATTAGTCTTGGAGAGGCAGGTAACTTATTTATATCAAATGATGGTTTGGTAGAACCACACCTAGTCTTAAGGCCAGTCAAACTACATGAAATAACACTGTATTTGTTTTCCATACTAATATTTTGTTAACAAGTATTGAAACTTATGAGAACAGGTAAATGACGATGTTACCAAAGTATATGTTACTAAAATTTATGTTAACAATATTAATACAGGCAATAAACCTACTCTGTTTCCCTTGTATCATTTCTTAGCCTTTCCACTGTATCGTATCCATTCTTGAACGAACATTAGCTTCGTTTATAGAAGTCATTCATTTATGAATGACACGCCATCACGAATATCCACTCTCTAATTATACGAGCGACTCATTAATTCGGCACTGCAACACATCGTATAGAAAGGGGAGAAGCCAAAATAGGGTATGTATTTTACGAAAATGCCGATGTCATTTTTCATAGATAAGAACGCTCAATACACTATAGCCAGTCGTGCGCAAAATGTGGACTGTGAACTATTTTCCCATTTACTGTATGTTAGCAAAGTTTTATATACACTGTTGCGTGCTGCCCTGAGTCGACCTGTGATGTCATGGGTTTCCACAGCTATGTCCCAACTCCCGAGAGATGTCATTGGCATTCCCCGATGACGCTAATGCATATGACTACCAACAGGTACGAGCGAGGTAATGTCAATTTTTAGACATCTGTTCATCATGTGGCATCACCGATTGACGCCAATTAAGGAGCCGTATAAAAGCCTCAAAACTGCACAATATGTCAGTCTGAAGTCTGAAGAGGATCAGTATGAGTTTGTAGTCAGCGAGTATGAAGTGAGAACCGAGAGTGGTGTTAGGCAGCGTCTTTAGGGGTGGCATTGCCACTGGGGTGGCGATGGGCGTCGTGAGAAGTGACGGACCGAGAGGAGACACTGACGGCGGCGCAGAGATGACGAGGACCCAGCACCTTGGGGGCGGTATCACGACGGCGTCGAGGCTGAGTAACATCAGCATCCTGCAGTAGGGACAGACAACACTTGGGGTGTTGTGTCGACGACAGCAGTGAAGAAGGTGTTGGTGTGTTACAGAAAAGTGGTGAGCAGTGGAGAACAACACTGGAGGTGTCGTATCGGCGAAAGCAGTCACTGGCAACTTAGGAGAGTTCGCTATTGGTCGTGCTAGAGGAATGTGCTATGCTTGTGGAGAGAGACTGGTGAAGACATCTGGGTGACATCAGTCTACTGTGAGGCTGTGAGCACATGCCTTCGGAGCAGTATTGGATGGAACAAGAGGACTGCTGCAGGTCGATGGACAAGGGGTGCGCGACAGGAGTCGAACCGAAGACCTCAAGAGTGAAGATGGTGGTGCACTCGGGGTGCTGCATAGCACATGGTGAGTCATCACCACTTCGGACTTTCAACGTTGTACATTGACACTATTTACAATATTGTTGATTGGATATATGACTGAACTTTTATTGTGATTTATAGTCTTTGATTCATGGTAAATATTCGTGTGCTTTAATTGTCAAAGTTAATTGGCATTTCTGTGGCACAGTAGTAATTGTGTACATAATTAAGGAAGGTTATAGTTGATTGATGATTTGTGTATTTTTGTAAGTTATGTGAGCTAGTAAATCAATAACTTAATTCAACTCTTTTACTTCTAATTATAAGACTTCTATCGCAAAGAACTCAGAGGATTGCCCGCATTTAAGGTTTTACTTAAACTTGTAACAATACATTTAATAGAAAATCAGAACTACCAGTGGACAACTATATTAAAATGAATATAAAATTTACCATTAATTTAGTCACAGTTAATATAGTTTTCAAATTATGTCAAATATTTTATTTTTCAATTATATATAAAATAAGTTTATAAACTAAATCATTTTTTGTTTAATCATGTTAAAATGTAACGATTCAATATTCGACTAGCATCCTGCCACACAAATTAGGCAAACCACGACCGATGTATCAACTGTTGTTTCATCAAGAATAACTTCCGACTCGTCACAGAGATAGAAAGAATGCACTCCGAAAAAGCAAGTCGGACGGCCGATTGGGTTCGATAGTGCAGGATCTACGCTCGTACTTTTCTTAAGCTGTTCTGCAAAATATAATAAGTAGAGAAGATGATTTATCGCTGGAAAACTTGACTCTTTGCTAGGTTTCTACGTACGTTCAGCATATCAAAGGATTACTGGCTTTCGCTTTTACGTGGAGTTGTTACCTTATTTGACTGAGCCAATTTGAATCCCGTTGTTGTAATATTTGATGTCTGTTATTGGTCTGCACACAGGTACGTCGTGTTAGGTGTATTTCACCCAGTGATATACGTTGCAAGAAAGTACAGCGTTTTCATGAGTATGCTGGCACGACAAATTTTTGCGATATACCGTCCTCTCTAAAAATAATGTAATATTGCTTGAATACAACTTGTTCCATCTTAATAATAAAAAAAAAACTTCATACCTACGATCTCATTTCTATCACAGCAGTTAATTCGGAAGAATAGGAGACAATTAGAAATAACAATTATTTTCAAAACACAGTGTTTCATATGAATTGTTTGTATGGGAAAAATAAGGACATTATGGTTCCTTCGTAATAAATAGTTTCAGAAAATGCTGCTTTTGGCTTAAATGTCGCTATAATACTAGTTTCTCAATGGCTGTATTAATCGTATTTCATAATAAGAGCATTTGCTAGGTTGCAGTGAAGGTTTGTTGTTTCGAATGGAACAAATTTTAGTATTGTATCGCCATAATGCCATTGAGTTTTTATTTGAAGACTATATATTAAAAATAAGACATAAAGATCTCCAATTGAAGCCCATTCAGCAATCTGTATGTCAAATGCACATTTTACCTTCACTTTGTTTTTAATCTTATCTTCATTAAAAAAAATTTTATTATATTCAAATAGATGTATAGCCTTTATGAATTTAAAAAAAATCAATTTATATTGACTTATCAGAATTTTTATTCTACTTTTAACCTCATACTGATTTATAAAACAGAGTCTGATATTTACATGTGCTAAGTATAAAGTGTAAAACTGATGTAATGATATAGAATTCTCGTGGGTTTATAGCATATAATAAAGTCATACTATTTAAGCCTACTTATTTCTTGTTAACATGAATCATCTACATATTTATGATATTATACATAAATAGAAATCAATAATTTCGACTGGTATATAAATGTAAGAATATAAGACAAAATTATTTCAATTTAACATCATGGTGAATTGCTGCAAGATAGTATACAATGTCTGTTCGTACAGGTGGGCAATTAAGGTAAAACGACAATTATGATAGATAATTTTACATACACTCCAAGATAATTGAACTTCGGAACTCTCTATGGGTGTATAAAATGTTTAAACCAAGATAATATATTGTTTTAAGAGAGGGTTCAGAAGCAGTAGCCATATTAATTAATTAAGAACAGCATACTTTTCATTTAAAATTGCTAAATGGTTAATATAGATAGTTGCCGCGAAGACTGTTTTTTTACGATGTCGCACTAAATTACTTAAATATCATATGATACATATTTTACTTGTGGCAGACATAAAAATATTGAGTGTTTCTATTTAACACAAATGAACTGAACAGTGCTCAAGTACCTTATAGGACAGACATGGGCATTTTCGTTCGCTTAAATATATTAATAAAAATTTACAATTTCAATAATAACAGCAATATAAACTCGTAAATTAAAAATTTTTGCGATATTAAAAAATGTTTTATCATATAGCACTATTTTTAGTGGCATATGCAAAACAGTTAATTTTGTGGCACAATTAGGTTATTATCATATAATATTCAAGGTATATTACTATCGCACTCACTGTTCCACCAAACATAAAAGTTTATTTTGTTTGGTTATTACCTAGGAGTTTTATTTTTTGTTTATGCTGTGTCTTCTAGGTAAATTAATAATATTTTTTAGGTTAAATTGATAACGCTCTAAATTAACAGCCTCATTTCATAGTTGGAACCTCTAAATGAACTATTCTTCGACTTTTTACAATATATAATCTAATGTACAAATTAAAACATAACTTAGTTGAGTTTGTAATATACCAGTTAAATCATAATATTCCTTCATTTCTTTAATTTTTTAGTTTGGTAGATTATCATAATGTTTTGAATTTATATCATACCTTAAATCAGCAACACTCGTATCAACATATGTTTTTAAAACGAAAGTGTTTAAATTTATAATTCTTTATCAATACTACCACATTTTGTACATATATCGCTACTCCATTCAAGTTGGTCTTCAATTCAGGATATCGTTAACACGTTTTCAATTTTAACTATTATTTACAAGGCAACTTTTTGAACAATTTAAATAATGAGATGACTTAGAACTATTACGGATATGTGACCACAAATAGCATCATCAAAATGTTGTATTCTGTTATCATTATGTTTTTTCATCGTTGAAATATTCACCTAATTTACTCCACTGCATGAATAAACATATATTTCTTACCGCATTCTTTCCAATAACAAACTTAATGTGTTCTCCAGTGTTTTTGAAACATCCAAGTTAACTAATCCACGTTATATTCTTAGCAGTGATTTGGGTAATTCATTGGTGATAAACACACTACGACAATTTTTTAAACATTAAACTTTAAAACCAATTTTTCAATATCAAAATTTCTAAGAGGAGTAATTTTTTAAAAACCTTTTTTCCACATCTTTGTCACGATTTAATAATTACAAATTATGTCAGTGTTGTTCTTCGGATTCTTGGTCTAACTTTTTTTAGCATTAATTTACGATGTAGAGATCGAAGATGGCCCACTTGTCAAAGCATCCAGAGTACCCAACACTACAAAAATAAACGGCAAAAATCCACAATTGTAATTTGTCAAACCATTCACAATTTTAATATCTTTCGATAATTTCTTAAGATGTGTTCAGATATAGTAAGTCATATATTTACCGTCATTTAGATTCTTGGTTTTACGTTCAAGTTGGTATTTTGTAAAATAAAATATATTTAAGACTATTTAGCTTCTTTATGGATAGTTCAATTGCAATGTGTTTAATCTTCTTTTAAAAAAATAATTAATATATATTTTTTTAATACCACAGAGCTTCATTGACAGCAGCCCATGATTTATCGTTGAGCGATCACTGTTTTAAATGCTTTCTTTTCCAGCTTTTTGTCAGCTACGTGTCTTTGAGCTAAATATTTGTGATGATGATAAGCTATATTATTTTCCATAGCTGCTGCATCCAACTGATTTATTGGCTTATCATCTCTTTGTAATATTTCTTTCAATCTAGTCCCAGGATAGAAAAAGCGATATCCAGGTGCATATAATTCAAATTGTAATGAATTAATTACATCATCAAGTAAACCTTTACCATGATGTTACTTTCATGATGTACTTTCATGGAACAAAAAAAAAAAAAACAGTGTAAACATTCCCCAATCTCAAAACTTAACATATTTGGCCCAAATAAAATTAGTTTTTGGTTATAAAAAGTATCGGGAAGTGCTTAGTTTTAAGTGAACAGGCTATATCACGAGTCACCATAGCTATAAGAATGACAACTTGCTACATTTCTGCCGCGATCTAAGACGTGATAAATTCTCTCGTTCTGCAAATGGCATATTATGTTTTACGGGCGCTGCCAAACTTACTGCCGTGGTGGGAGAAAATATAGGGAATTATGTAACAAATTATGTTCGAAGATGCTCAGCCATTTTTTATAATGTCGCTTTCGTACATAAAAAAAACTATATTTTCCCAACTGAGAAGACGGGAATATTGCCAAAGGAATCACTAATATGATGTTTTCGAACGTTTTTTGATAATTAAAATATTTTTTATTTCATATTTCACCCGCTGCCCTAATGCGTCGATTTCCGTAGACATTTTCTTGGCATCCTCGTGGACGTGGGCTATATGTGTGACAGTCTCGTCAACCCGCTCAATTAACCCTGCTTTTTGTTCTGCGATTTGTTCCCTTAGGACCTGGTCGTTTTCTATACATACTGCTGCATGTTGGTCAATTTTATTCTCTACACGACTAACTTCTGCTGTCACTGCCGCATATCTCTCCTCTCCCTGTCTCTCCAGTCGATTTTCCACCTCCTGCAGTCTAGCGTCAAACCGTTCCATTCGTTCGTCTATTACCTCTATAAGTTCTGATTTCAACTCCTCAGCTTGTTGCCGCAACTGCCCGGATTGTTGTTCGAGTAGTGCCTGAATTTACAGCATGAAGCATTGAAGCTGTGAACTATTTTCCGACACACCCTGTGTTGACCGGGAATAGTCACTACCCCCTTGTCCTGCCTGGTCTCCCCCGCCGTTCGCTGTTCACGGAGTTACCGTCCCTGCAGCCTAGTGATCCTGAACTTTCCTCCGATGCCAACATATTATTTCCTCCAGTTAACAAACTCAAAGGTATATCCCCTTCATCAATACACCTACTGTCTCCCTCCAATACTAACTAGGGCAAGTCGACTAGCTCTAATCAATGGCTACACGCGGCCTTTATTAGCACAATATACAAAAATATGAAAAATTACTAAAATTTAGTGACCATCTGGCATGCATATATATACTCGCTGCACCACAACACAACACAGAAGGAAACACAACGCAGAAGAAAGTACAACATCGTAACTGCGACAAATCCAGCTGCCGATGATCCCCGATTCTCTGACTTGAACTCTGTAAATAGGTAAATTGGAATCCTCAGCTCACCAATTTGAAGGTTTGCGCTGCCACCGTTGTCAAGGCACGAACCCCTGCACCTCAGTCCTGGATTGAGACCCTCGTGTCGCCGAGACTCGGAAGCAAGAGGTCCTCGCTCGATGCCTGGGACAGGCGTCAAGCGTCTCTGCGTCGCTGCGCTCACCGTCGACAACTCCGTGGGCGTTGTTAGACGTCGCCTGCCGCGCTCCGCGATATCACTCGTACAGTTCTCCAGGTATCATTCGTGGCAACCGGGATTTAACAACTCCACCACATCCGTTCCGACGCGCAACACAAGTCCCAACCTAACGGAAGTAGTATCTCACCGGTGTTTGCAAACAAGAGTCTTTCTCCCGGGTGTGCGGTTCGAAGGCCCTGAGTTGGTGCGTCAAGTTGCCACGTCCTGTGATGGTGTTCGTGACCCGCGTTTGGTTATAATAAGAGGTGTCGATGCTCTGTCTCTTACGTGATTAATGTTGGATGATTGGGTTCGTATTAAGAAATGTTGTATTATGCCCAGCTAGCTCTAATTGAAATTAAAAAAAACAGAAGAGATTCCTTTTATATCTGCCTAAGGGACTCACGCACTGCGTATTGCATCACGAGAGGTAGATACTTATAGTTTCTTTCGACGAAAAGAATAGGCGCTTCCTCCGGCGGCTTTTGATCGGTCACGACGTTAATTATATTGCAGGTACCAGCCGCGATCACCCGAAAAGTCCACACTCCGGTGACCCCGAGCTCGCTGTCCACCGTCCTTACAAACCCGACGACGAAGATCCCGACACCTGTCCTCCGGAGCTCACACACACCCGGCTCGTCTTAAGACTCCATTGCGTCTCTCTCGCGACTTTTCTCCGAGTGCCCCGCATCTCGCGTCTTTGCCCTCCTGGGCGGCGTCCCCTTCCCGCCCCACCGGACTCATGGGGGCGGGTAGGTTCCCCCGACCAATCAGAGCGAAGCCCTGGTCCGAACATTACGTGCGTCCCTTGTGGGAGCCTCCGTATTTATTTAAATCAAATTAAACATGGGCACACTCTCACAGCAATTACAAATAAAACACTTAGCCTAATTACTACTTGCTATCTTCAATTAATATAATTCTAGTTCAAATTACGTACGTTACATGGGGTCTGTTGGGGGAGGGGGAAAGGAGAAGAAATGTGTAGGCGAGAGAGAAAGAGAGAGGATTGTATGGCACGGTGACAGGGGGAGGTCGGGCGCCCCCTTTCTCGGACAGCATGTGGTACGGCCCACTCATCAACTGCTCTATTGTAGCCAGACCAGCGGGCAATTATCACTCTTAAAAACTATAATCATTATACATAAAATTATCTTAATGTTACTAGCATATTCGAGTCGGTGACATTCCACAGGTTAAAACGATACCAGACACGATACCTCAGTGATAATATTAGTAATAGTCATATTTTCTACTGTTTTATACTGGCCTATCATAGGATCCCACAGACCCCTCACAATCAATACTGAAGTAAAAATGGATGGCAATATGTTACATATGACAATAAAGGCCCCTTTATTACAATCAATCATTATAATTAATCTAAACTACATTAATTTATATATTAATGTATCAATAAAATAGGGCTGTCATAACCTCCTTGAATATTGCCCATTCCTCCTGGGACGTCCTGTGTAAAATAGCACAGTCCTACTTATTTAACTGGACTAGAACTTTATGTTAAAATTATACCGCCAAGCAACAATACAGTTAATTTATTTAAGTTTTATAAGCTCTTCTGGTTATATGGTTGACTGTACAATACTTTTTTCCTCTGTGGACATATGTATTTCGACAAATACTGATTTCCACGGAAAATAATTTAACTTGTTTAAACTGGCTCATGCTAGGTCTTTGAATTAGGTAGTACCCTAAAACAAAACCTAAAGAAATTAATTAAAAAAATTCCTCAATTCACTTGAAAGTCGAGTTGGTTAATCAAACAACGCATTTTTCAGACATTTTCTTCAAACTACGGCGAGACACCGAGTTCTCTAACCAAACGTTTGTAAACTTTGCTCACATTATGATTGTCTGATATTTGAGAATTCAGCCTAACCATGAGATGTTTTGTTGAGTTAAACCAAATATGTTTGGTGTAATCAAATAATTAGTATTGGGAAGGAGTGTTGAAATCGCATTATTTATTTTTTCTCTCAAAATCATAATGCTTGGTTGGTGCAAGTGAATATTTGTTACTTTGTAGGCCTACATAATTTCTATTTGAATGCCTTACAATAGTAAGCTGTACAAAATTTTTCTTCTGATAGTTAATTATGTTAGATAAATAATACATTTATTTGGTAATAATCAAAGAAAACCTCAGTAATATTTTTGACAGTGCACTGCAACTGTACAAATACTTAACCATTTAAATACTATGAGGAAGGAATTCTTACCACTTTGTCTATATTGTCAGCTAGGTTGATGGCCTGTGTGATCGCCCGAGTGGTGTCCAGTGACCTTGTGTGTGAAGTGACTGACCTAAAAAACACGACACAATTCTCATGTAGCATTTAATACATTGTACTAATTACATAACGTGTATCTAAAACAAACCGACAAACATTAACAGGATATTATTGAGATGGAGACAGAAAGTTTGATACAGGGAACCCATGGTCCAGGTCAAATAGGGAGGGTTGTAGACGAGACGCTTCCAAAGTTTGAGAAAAAAATTACGTATTATTGTGATATTTAGAAAACGGCTTGCTTGACAGAAACACATTTCTGGTTACCAATAAGTGTTACCTAAATCAATAATAACGTAAGGGATTTATACATTTAACACACCTCAATCATGTTTAAATGGGGTGGCACCACCTTAATTTTTGAAAAAATCGTATGTGACAAAAAATGTGCTATATGTGACCAAAAATAATAAAATGCGGCAAAATTAGAAAAAGAAATGTCTCTTGCAAAAACTTTCTAAATCTCGTCCTTTAAGGGGGAGTGCTAGTTAATATAATTTTGGCACAACTCAACAAAATTTTATACAGTTGTTTGTCATGCAATTTCTAACATCTGTACCAAATTTTGTGATCGTATCTCAATTTTTAATTAATATATTTAAATACGAAATCTGCTCATTCATGACCTCTTAATTAAGAATAGGAATAATAAACGAGTTCGAGATTTTTTCCACACAACTATACGACATTCTTCTTTGGAATCATGAAGTTTCGAGTTCGTAAGTGCAATATTTCTATTATAAAATAATTAAAGTTTACACCTCCGCAATATGCAGATTTGTTGACTTCGCGGAAAAGATCGACCGTTTATTGTGTATAACTGAAAAGTGAAAATAATTGACCCGGAAATGACTGAAGAACAATTAAAATAGTATTTTATGAAGACAAAACTTTTTTGTTATTTCTGAGAAATCCAATCTAACTAATTTAAGTAACATATTAATTTTCTTTGTGACATGTGCAGGCTCGTAGGAAACCGCTTCTCATTAAGCAGATATACACAGAATTGGAGTGATATCAGTTCCACAAGGTAAAACAAACTACGAACAATATTTTGGCAGTTATTACAGGTTTGTAAGATGTCTGAGATAGCCAAACTAACCTAGATAAATAATGCAAAATATTGAATTTCCACAAAGTTACCAGTGAGAAGTTTCGAATTTTCTGTGTCTGGTTAGTGCTGCTAGGACGAGCAAACGAGGAACTCAGTCGACCGACCACCACGAACAAGCTTAGAGGGGGGAGGGGGGAGCTGGCACTCACCGGCTGACAGCTGTCTCCTAATCGGATTAGCATCTTCTACGAGTGGTGGGTTGCCAGCCCAAGAGTCTACCTGCCTGCGAAGGTGGTTCCAGCGATGAAATGACACTCAGTCCATTCTTTCTCCGCAGATTCGTAGTACGGTTATATTAGTTTTCCATGAAAATTTGGGTATCAATGTAACAATTGTGCTATCTAAGCAGGTTTCGTATCTAAGCATTCAAATTAAGTTTTGTAGAAATATTAATTTGTTTTTTGATATAAAATCCTTTTCATTAAAAAAAGGGTCGGTGAGAGCAAATGATATACTATAATGTGAAACCTATTTCACCTGTAAATATGAATAAATATATAACATGAAGTATATTTGTGCTAACTCTATAGTGTATAGCTCGAATTCTGGTCCGGCCATTCTGATTTTGGGGTTTTCCTTTTTTCCCACCCTTTCCCCCTCGTGATCTCTACGGATAAATCCTGCTAGGATGATATCTCACGAAAATCAAAGCAGATTCCGCCCACTCTTGTATCAGAATAAAACACACACTCTCTCTTTCTCTCTCTTTGTCACTTCTCTCTCTCTCTCTCTCTCTCTGGCGACCTTTATGTCGACGAGACATAGCAACACAAATTCTATTTACAGTAAAGATACTTTGCAACGGTTCATACTAAGGCAACATTCTCTGTTACCTGTGCATGTAAGAGGAAATCCTAATATTTTTATTTTGCCATTTAGACCGGTTTCCGCAGGAATTCCCCACCCCAACCCCACCCCAGGCCCTCCTTCGCCGTGTCCTAAGCCGCTCGTTGATGTCACGCACAGTGTAAGTGAAGTGAGGGCTAAGGATGCAATTGATTTGGGGCTGTGTAAGAAATGTACGGAGCGACTGCTGAATTTTTTAGTGATTTCAAGACAACTTTTGGTCTGCCCATACTGGAAAGTTTTAAAAAGGTAACATATTTTATCTCCAACCATTCAAATTTTAAGTCAGTAATTTAAACAATTTCAAAATAAACTTTAATTATTATCTAGGAAGCATAATTGAGCTATACAATTAGGGTTCAACCGACGATTGTGTACTTAATATACTAACCGATTGTCGAGTTTATTTAAACACACTATTTCAAGGAATATTGAGTAAAAAATCAGCAAAACAATAAAAACGCAACCTGAAATCAAGGTTTCCTTTGCATTTCTTAAATTGGAATTAACAAATTGACACATGCTTAACTTATAACACCAATTTTCAAATTCAGACATGTTTATTTACGTTGCAGAATGCGAAATACTTTATTTCCATAGAGTCGGCGCGAAACAGATTACGCGCAGCCAATATAGTTATTAAATTCTTATCATTAGTAACAAAAACTTATTAGATGTAACAATCAGTAACAACTGAACCGGTATCTGCAGATTAGTTTTCTCATAATCGGTAATCTGTAAAGTAATGTCGGCGCATGGGCGTCACGAAGGGGTTTAGCTCTCTAATTTTGATATTCTATTTCTATAAATATTTTTAACTGTAAAGAGTGTTGTATCGTTTTCACGTGTCGTAATTCATGTAAAATGCAATGTCACGCCACGTGGGCTTTCGTAGCCTCGGTAAGTAATCATATATAAAAAGATAAACAAAATCAGGTACTGTGAAAAGATCTTAATTTGCGTCAAATGCTGCAAAACAATGGTCTGTTCGTCAGACGCTGCAAAAAAAAGTATACATATTTGCTTAGAATAAATTAGTTTTGTGATAGCTAAACTTTGATTTCTCAACCTTTGCACCTCTTTGAAATAATTCCTGGTGACGCCCATGTGTCGGCGCATTACTTTTATTTAAACACACACACACATTATATATACCCGCAGTAGAAGAAATATGCGGACTATTAATGCCAATAACAAACAACCAATTGTCGAGTGGATCTACTGACTGCAACAGCTGTGTTTTGACATTTTTGGTTGGGTAGTTCAAAAATTACAATTTACGAACACAAATACTAATCGACTTATGCTTTTCTATTCGACGGCAACTAACAATGCTGTTTTTATAGCTTGCCGTTGAACATTTTTACGTTTACCGCTACGCAATTTTCATGGGGAATTTATCGTGAAATGCTTCTTTTTATAACTGTGGTAAGTAATTTTTAAAGTAAACGATCACGGCAGGTGGAATTTTCGCTGTATGTAACTGAATCACGTAGGGTTGTAGTATTTTTAAGGTAACCTTTTTTTGCCTCAGGTAGTTCGCACATACAAAGGCACTGGTGCGCACATCAAAGGTCATGGTCAAAAGTCAAGGTGAAGGCGCAAAGTTAAAATCTCCATCTCGTGACTCAACGTATGCACCTGATCACCCAAGTGTACCTAACAAAATCCCCCCCCCCCCACCCGACATCCGCCAAACATTTAAGTGTCCTACTCGCATCTTGTCTATGTCTTTGACAGCCCCAAAATTCTGCCACTGAATTCTCAGTGTTGGGATATTTGGACCAATCAGAAGGAAGTTTTCCTAGACCAGCCCCGCCTACTCTGCATTGCTGTTTTTTATCAATGTAATTATCGATACTTCTAACAGAAAGGCGAAATCAATTATGCTTCATCAATTTTTATTCACTCATTAAAACATTCAAACAAACTGCGCTACTATCTAAATATTCGAGGTTATGTGTATCAAAACAAGATTTAAGATCGATATTATTTGCTATAATTCGTTAATAAATAGCTGGTCTAAATATTTACAGCTTTAAAAAATAAACTCGTCCGTGCATAAGCATTGAAGCAAGTATTTAATTGACATATTTTCGCTAAAAATAAGAAACACAACTTAACATCTTACGTGGCATTACAAATGTGACGTGGCCGAATACTTATTTTGCCTGTTCTTGTGTTTTGCTATTAGTTTTAAAATCACTAAATTATTGTGAAATTACTTTGATAAATGACGATGTCTCAAATATTGTCAATATTGACGCAACTACTTAATTTCGGAACTCATTTTGGAGCGTCTTAGCCAAGATTGTGTCAAGTCGCTGCCGTCATACTTTTGTCGCGTCATAATACATCGGTGGTCGCACTTTGTCGTTACACGGCTTACCAAAGTCGTATTTCTGTTATGACGGGGTTCATGGAGATACGTAATCTACCCTCAGGAGACCCCCATGACGGATAGCTGCACCCGATTACTTCACACCGCACTAACTAAATAAACGGTATGCTTTTTAAATCCTTGTTACGTAAAATATAATCAAACTTATTAAAACAAAACGATAATGTTTTCTTCGATATTGTGACACAATACCGAGAATATTGAATGGTCACATCCTGAGTTTATGTTAATGTTTGTGATTTACACTATATAAGATGAACTGACATAATTTAATTTCAATAGCGACCATATCTGCACTCACAGAGTGAGAGAGCGAGGAGAATTGTGTGGTATACATGGTGGCGCCGAAGCGGGAGGGGGTAAACGGGAGAGCCTCGAGAAATCCCCCAACCAGCGACATCGGCCGGCACGATTACCACATATAAAAATAGGTTTGATCCCTTTGAGGCCGTTTCACAATGAAGATAACATAAAGCTTGTTACATTACCTTTGTGTTAACTTAACCGAATAATTTCCTGTGAATTTGCAAGGCACTCCACGTTGAAGTTAAGATACATGCATCTTCGTGACGTTGAGATACAAGGCTACCAATTCAAGACACAGGTTTCGTAACATTCACTGAGAATATTATAAGTCACCGTGCTGCACATGTAACGTATAAATAGTTCATACGGCAAAAATATATTTACCGAATTTGGTTATATCATATTTATGCGTACGCGTGTTCTAACCTGCAACACCTAATTTCACACCAATTTGCTCACATGGTGCTGCTTCAAATTAGGCGTTCTTGAATTTTTTCGATTTCTTGTAATTTTAACACGTTTGTGCATGTAACACGATATTAAAGTTTCACAAGCGATCGTAAAACGTTAAAATGGCGTGGTACCTTGTAGAGTTTCACCACTACTTTCATGGTAGAGTTTGGCCAAAAAAAAAAAAAAACGCCCCTTCTGATTGAGTGCCGTTACGTTAACTTAGGCAAAGTTCATGTTTAACTAACTTCAGACTACGTTACGTTACCTTTACCTTGCTCTTAAGTCAATGTGAACAGTCAGCAATGATATCTATGTCTGAAAATAACGGTACCGTAAAAATTAATTTCAATATAATTTCGAACAAGTAAACTACTAAAATTAATTTCAACATAATTTCGAAGAAGTAAACTACTAAAATTAATTTCAACATAATTTCGAACAAGTAAACTACCATTACAAAAGTATAGTGTTGACCAAACTAGCTTTGTATATCCTTTCTCAGGTTAATAGTAGGAGCGTAATATCTTTGAATATATATACTGGGTAGAAGTCGCGAAAGGATAGGAGAAACTCTACGTGTTTGAGGAGAAGCTTGGATAATCCACCGCTGCAGTGCGCTGCTGTAATGCCTTGTATTGTCTTAGTTGGTAAATCGCACGACGGACGCGAGGTTTGACCATCGAGATAAATAGACTACTTGGCCCGTGATGTCCGAACAGATTGCATGCTGGGAGAATCAACTGTTCTAGCACATACAATCGCTCGTGTGCTATAAGACTCGATGCTGTTTTGCATTTGTATCAGTCTGTATTTATTTGTTTTTTCATAACTAAGAAGAGAGATGCTTAATTTTTTTGCGAGCTTTTGCTTTTTTCAACCCAGGTGCTACCACGGGCACGAGTTGGTAGAGAGTACACAAAAGATTCCTCCCCCCCCCCAAACCACCCCCCCTTCCTCTACCAGCCAACCCACAGCCCAAATTTAGGTCACTGCAAAGAACTCGTTCTCCTTTCTGTCATGTAGTACTAACCTTAGTATATCAGGAGAACATAATTTTCAAACTGATTTCTGTAAACGAAATATCTTGATATTTGGTTCTGTTGCGTAGGTAGCTTAAAATTTATATACTTAAGGTGATGCAAATTACCTGTAAGCAAAATCGCAATGGGACATATCTTATTCGTAGTATACAAATATTAGATGGTCATGTATGGGT
>PNEQ01069651.1:0-30705 GCA_003012365.1 Medauroidea extradentata | reverse complement strand
CTTCACAATTGCACTGATTTATGGGGTCAAAGAAAAATATACAGATATATATGGTAGCTGCCTTAGTGAGTTGGGGGCTCTTACTTTGTGGGCTGGCATTATGGTCGGTGTGAGACTAACTCTGGGGTCCCACAAACAATACTTAAATAGAAAAGCAAAAGAAAATTCATATGGCTGGTGAGGCCAGTTACTCTACACTCGGTAGTCACTCACTGGTTCCCGGTTAGCTCTAACTCGAGAAGGATTACCCAACACTTACGCTCTATATCTTAATATCCTTCTTGAGACTTATATTGCTCTAAAGCAATTACGCAACCAGTATAAACCCAATAGTCGCAGAGAATGGTGTCAAATGTCTAGTTTTTCTTCTAGTTTAATGAAAATTCTCTTTCTTGCAAAGTTTACCGATGTTTGAAACAGAAGGGGGTGGGGGGAGGAGGCGGTCTGTCGAAGCTTGATTGCTGTGAATTACAACTTGTCAACACAAGGAAGCAGATACTGCAGGGTTGCTAGCGGCAGAGTGAAAGGCCCGCCCTACGCAACTTACATACACAAGAATATGAATTTTACATGTGAAGGCACATAGTTTTTGTACAGTCAAGTCAAAATGGGAAGAGGGCACCACAATTTACTTTTGGAAAAAATCTAAGGTTGATGCCTGTTTTTTTCCTGTAGCTGGTGACAACCTATTTTTTTACTTGTGTAAATCTTGTCCACAGCTCAGCATTGGCATTACTACACAACAGGCCATTTGTGAGAACTTCGATTGCTTCTAGCATGCCCTTCCTCGACGGCTTCAGTACCGGCTTTTCTTCCTATTCGTCCTCTTCATCAATTGATTCTCCACTACCACTAATAATGTCACTGTCCTCCGAAGCTCTCCACTGTGGCATGTCGTCAACAGCGAGGTACTCTTCGTATGAGACAAGTGGGGCTAGTATGCTCCTCATTTCCTTGGCGATGGGGAGAACAGGCAAAGGGAGACTGTCACGAGATGTTCCGGGTTGTGGCTTGAAAGACGTTACGGGTTGTTGCTCGGGAGACGTTCCGGGTTGTGGCTTGGAAGACGTTCCGGGTTGAGGGTCGGAAGACGTTCCGGGTTGAGGGTCGGAAGACATTCCGGGTTGAGGGTTGGAAGACATTCCGGGTTGTGGCTCGGGAGACATTCCCTGTTGAGGCCCTACAGATGTGCTTGGTTGAGGTGGGGTTGTACTGTCGCGAAGTTCGGCTGTAACACTGTCGTCTTCAATAGGCAGACAGTCAGGGTCTTCAGGGTCGACGTCGATCTCTGCCGGAACCTGTTTCTGTTCGTCAACAACAAACCGAGCATGTCGGAAACAGTGGGCGATGTGTTTGTTTGACTGCATCCCAGCTGGTGCAAATGGCTCAGATAGTCCTCAGCACATCCCACTTCCTTTGAGGCTGGTTGATGTCGATACTGACAACCATATCATGAACCAGCATGTCGCGAAACTTCTTCACTAGCTGTATGATGCAGTGGTCCATGGACTGTAGGACGCTGGTAGTGTTGGGAGGCAGGAACACAGACTCTGTGTTGCGCAGCTCGACTGGGGGGTGCGCCGGGTAGTTGTCCACAAACAAAACAACCTCCTTGTTGCGAATCCTAGCACGTGTGTCGAACAACTTCAGCCACTTTGTGAAAAGGTGTCCTATCATCCAAGCCTTTTTATTGTGCTCATAGCAGCATGGCACGATATTCCCCTTAAAGCCGCGGGGTTTGGCTGACTTCCCAGTGGGGTCAGTTTATTGCTGCGATCCATGTTCGTGCACAACAACACAGTAAGACGCTCTTTGCCTCACTTCCCCCCTTTGCAGTTATCTCTTTTGACCGCAAGCGTGCGATCCGGCATCAAGTTATAAAAAACCCCATCTCGTCAGCATTGTACACGTCTTTGGGCGAGAACTTCTTAAATGGGTTGTGGAGCATATGCAACCACTGCTCTACGGTGCCGCAAGGGACTGCCGCACTCTCCCCCACTATCTTGTGCCACGAGATGATATTTCTCTTTTTAATACGATCCAGCCACCCAGTAGAACACTTGAATTCATCGGCTTGGAGTATTGCGGCGAATGTGTTGGACTTTTCCTGGATCATCGGTCCAGTGATCGGCACATTTCGTCGAGTCTGGTTAAATCAGGTGAGATGAGCTTCCTCTATGTCTTCGTGGTCGGCATCACCCAACTTTTGGAACTTAATATTCCGACCTCCTTTTTCCACTGCAGCCACAATCTCTTCTTTTTATTCTTTTTTTTTCAAAATTGTCGACAAAGTGGATGGTGCTAGACCATATTTGCAGGGAACGTCTGCCTTTGAACTTTTACCTTCGTCTATCTTCATTAATGTTTCATACTTAAATGCGAGATCTAAGGTCTTCTTTTCGCTTCCCATGTCATAAAATCACGTGAGAAATAATTTAAGTCTGAAAAACGGTGTGGTTCATCAATAATCTTAGCACAAAATCTAATCAAAAAATATATCCAAATCCATATAAAATAGCTAAGCGGGTCATCAATATCAGCGAAAAACTATGAACGTGTATCAAAATACAAAATTGTAATCCAAAGTCGTATACCAAAATCATAATCAATACATCAAATCAGAAAAGCAAGCTGTATGTGAAACTAAACACGGTTAAAAGCACGATTAACTACTGAAACGTAGCCAACGGTCACCTGGGTTGAAAAGAGGTGGGGGAAATAAAGGGCCCAATTCTATTTCTGGAACGACGCGTGCTTGGGTTTTGGGATGGAAGCGAGATGTCCAGGCAGAAGCATGACTCACGTGACAGTGCCAGCGGGCTGGCATGGTGGAGAGAGAGGGGCGGCGGCGTGACGGGCCGCGCAAGGGGTGGAGGTAATCTGTACATCCTGCTGTCAAGATAACAAATACCTACTCACTTCACAAGGTTACGTACAACGCCACAAACCTGCTTTAGATGATCACAAATCTCGCTGCAATCCTGCTTCACACGACTCACCATACGTGCTTTTACTCACAAAATTCACATTTTTCACAGAATTTTTTTGCGATTTTTTGACTGTTCATTATAAAAACTTCACTATAACCATGTTTTCACTACTTCCGTGTTCTTAGTGTACAAATATGGCCAAGTGATACCAATCCCATGCACGGACTCTATAAAGTGCAACTGTAAGAGGCTGTTCTGGGTTATGTGCGTGAAATGAGTAATAATAGCTGTTGTGTTTCATACAAAATAATTCAGGCAAAAACTCTGCAAATAAAGTATGAGAACAACATTCCAGCAAAAGGCATCTCGTGGCTGGGTTGCAAGGTTCGTGAGGCGAACATCTTGTGTGTACGTAGGAAAACTACTCTTTGCCACAAGTAACCTGCTGACTATTGAGTATAGACCTGAACTTCCAAGATTTGTTTATGTAAGCGTCAGGAAAAGTAGTATGTGTCAGAACAGCTTGCAAATGCAGACCTAATGACTATTTCTTAAAATGCCAACGTAATTCAACTATTGCTGAAAAAGGTGTGAAGTCTGTAGCTTTAAGAACCGTTGGGAATAAAAAACTTAAATTGCACACCAACGCTGTGTATGTCTGAACAAGCCATTTTAAGATCATGTGCTGCATTTTTATTCTGAGTGGAGGGAAAGTTTGAGCTGACTCCAGGTGGGGAGATAACCTTCCCACTTTCAAATCTTTACGTGGAGTTGTGCCAACTGGAATTTGATTCTAGATGAACTTACCGTAGAGACTTTTCAGAAGTTTAGACAGTTGAAAGATGGCACTATTTATAATGAACCTCGCAGAGATGAGAGCAGCGATGCTGGCAGTTTAGGGAACAATGTCTCGGAAGAAGAGGTAGGCATAACCATAATACAAAATATGTGTGTTTGAGACCTAATAAGGGGAGTGTTGTTAATTTTCTATACATGCAGTTAAAAAAGGAAATGTATTTAATGGATGTTTGTATGTCATGGCATCAGGTCGTGCAATTGTGGTAAAATGCTTGTTTACACACATAGGCCTACCACATTATATATTTTTAACAAACAAAATTTGACCCACAGATTTACCGGTTTTGTGCTGTATGTCAACAATTTTATAACGCTTTTTTGCTGAATAGGCCGTAAACATAACTCACTTCTGCTGTGTTGTTAGTGTTAACTGGTTCGAAAGACAAGACAGCAGTAGGAGTACCAATAGTTGTGATGAATTGATATTAACTTTATATCAGTTAATAATTTTTATGGTGTATATTTTTTAAAGTAAAAAGTAAATTTTTTAATTTGTTCATTTTCTATCTTTCACTAAAGTATAAATTTGTTTTCCCCACTTTGGGGCAAATTTTGAATATGTGTCTCACCCTCATCTAATCACACATTTTATACACATTCTTACCATTTAGTAAAAATGGTAAAAAGGTGTATAAAATGTGTGACTGTTATGCAGTGACTTAGATTAGTGTAACATGCCACAACCTTCTGTATTAGCAAATATTGAACAATACAATGGGTAAATGCACATTACGAGAGTCATAGGATTCGGTCAACTACATCATTTATTTTACAAAAAATAGTTATAAACTGTACAGAACAATACAAGGCCTCAAAAGGGCTGTCTTAATAACCCTGTGCAGCACACTGCACTAACAGTCTTGCGATAAAGGCTAGGAATGGTCACAGTTCCAAGGTGTAGCAGTACGCTAGAGAGACAGCAAGGGTTGGAGTCTGTTGTTGTTGTGATCGACAGCCTTGAGCAAGAAGCTAACCCATTCCTGATCATCCTCTGCCATGAAGTGTCCATCTCTGGCTGTGTGCAGCACTGCTTGCACCTTGTCCACCACGCTCAGTGCCTGTCACAACATACAACACAGTGAGGCACGCTGCAAGTCACATGCTGTATACGAACGCCCCCGGTTTATTGGTCTAATGAGAGATGATGGGTCCTTGAAACCTCTACGCACAGATCATACACACCAAGTGAAGCTCAAAGAGAATATACATTAACTTATGAGTGAAACTTAAAGGTTTTAACAACTACTATGAGCTTTTAATACCAAGTGATACTGACTTGTATTTACCTCACAAAGTATACATATTCTTATGTACCACCAGGAAAGTATTATCTCATAAATTTATGCAGCCAGGTCCTGATTTTACAGCTAAGGTAGCTGAAAACCAGTTAATTTAAAAAAAAAAAAAATAAAAAAAAAAATCCCCCCTTTTTTCCTCAGAAACCACGAGAGGTTGTAACATATTATTCTACTGTAACGTGTTTATACTATATATTTGAATAACCTGTGACTTGATGACCATGCAGATAAACAATGTTTTGTGTTTACCCCAGCTTTGACGAGGTCACGATTCATTGGTGGGTAGACAGAAGACACAAAGTCATCAACAGCAGGGCTGAGCAACTTGACTGCATCTGCCAACAGATCTAGCTGGGCCACGTGGGCGGAGCCCGCCTGACAGCTTGCCTGTTTGCGCACTGCACGTCCCAGCCGTCGAACACACGCCCTTGCAGTCTTCACCAGCCCCACACATGGCCCCACCAGCTCTCGGTCCTGGTTGCTCCACCGCTCCGAGTTATCAAGCTCCTCCCCCAACACGCTGCGCCCAGAGCGGTCCATCTTGACTTCCTGTTGCCAAGCACCACATACCATGCACACCAGCAATAGCAGCTACACATTATCACTATCCACATAAACAGGAACCCTTATTTTTATTCCCCCAGTGTGTATTTCCACACCACAAGCCCTTCTAAACGTATGTGAAGAAGGTTTTGGCCACTAGGTTAGCCAACTACCTAGACAGAGGGTTGAGGTACTCACAGGCTGTAACTTCTTGATAGTGGCACACATGCAAAGCGACGAACACATTGCTGTGTGAGTGCACAGTTGCATGCAGTTTTGCTGGCTAAGGCTGGCTTCATCAGGCAGCAAGTTCAGGTGCAACAATTTGTATCATTAGCAAGAAGTACCAGCCCGTGTGAACCTCAACCGTATTTCCTTAAAAAAAAAAAAAAAATGCAATTTCCACCACTTATCGCTGCAATTAAATGTATTTATTCCATACCTACTGTAATAATTTCAATTTACCAACACCCAGGTTTTTATTTATAGGTTAATTAGTGAAAAGCTGTAATTAATGATTTACTCATCTCTCGGTAGAGATATAGTTATAATGTACATCAAAATTACAATCACTACTCACTTTATAATTTCATTTTTTAAGGTAAAAAATTATGGTTGTAGTTTTGGATACTAATAAAGGATTATAGTTAAATTAATTATGGCTGTGCCAGCACCCAGACACACTACGAGCACCATAATCCTCCAGGCGGGAAGGGAGAGTTGGCCAGGAGAGGCTGAACCAGGCACACAATACCTATACCATAAATGTGTCTCTTTATGAAATATTAATTATGTTAACTATACCGATGTTTTGCTGACGAGACGACCCGATCAGCTGATTAACAATGGGGCGAGTGAAGTTGATCAGCGGCGACGTTGAATGCGGCGGTTAAGCAGGATTTTAAGGGTCACTAGGTTGGGGCGGCAGACCGCCGACAAGACCACTTAATCCGCGTCGACGGCAGATGGTGGGGTGCTACTAACTGAACTTTAACTTAGTGTATCGGCCGTGCAAGATTGATGGGTCTGTACGATTATTAGCCACGCCCACGGGAGTCAGTAACTCGGTGCATGATCAACTTATAGAAATAGATAAGACCTTGTTTTTACTAAACATAACACCGTAATAATAATAAACAGTTAAAAAACAATATATATATAAAACATTACGACAAACAGCTAAACGACAAAGACACAAACGTCGTAGAAGTGGCGCCCAACATGGGGCTTAAGAACCACACTGATGAAGGTTTCACGCCATGTGGACTGTGAACGAGACTTTCGAGCGAGCAGCTAGGGAGCACCAGGCACAACACCGCTACGACGGCACCACCACAAGTACCACCGAGAGGCAACGAGTCACCCTGGACCAGCGATACAGCCACGTAGTGCTCAGCTCGGGCATTGATCCTGAACCACAGGTCTTGGCGGCAAATCAGCACACCCTTGAACACAGAGGTAGTTGGAGGGTGGAAAAAGCTACCACCTGTCTCCAATATAGACCAGTCAGTTATGACCACGTGGCGGGTGCACATACAGTACGAGGGGGATGACATCGAGCAAGGACCGAATCCGGACCCGTGCACCACCAAAACTGCTAACTACACTATGGGCCCGCTCTCCCATGGGCAACGAAAGAAACTAAGGGCAGTATTTGATCACCATTGTAACGTATTTTCTGACTTGCCAGGCAAGGTACGAACTTACGAAAGTAAGTTTCGTATCCGGAAAGAAACGTCATATGAATTATTGTGGGATAATAAACCACCGAGATGGAGAGAGAATGCTATTTCGTTTCCTACGCAGCCTCCTGTGGATGTCGGACTGAACGTTATAAGGGTGTTGCAGACTACGGAAAAAGAAAAGGCGCGGAGACAGCGCAAAACTGGCACAAGGCCGCCAGATACACCTAGTATAGGAGATTGTGTTCTTGCTAAGGTCGCATCTTTGTCGTCCAAAGCTTGTAAGAAAATGGAAAGTAGTGAACATCTTCCATGGTCCATATAAAGTGGCGTGTAGAGTAGGAATTAGTTCTTATCGGCTCAAGGACACAGATACTGATAGGATACGCGGAATATTTAATATCGACTGATTGAGGTGGTATTACAAGTGATGGAGTCAGTGTATAGGCAGGGCTTTCTGTGAGTGTTCTAACGTAGTGTAACAATTTATGGTTTTAAGGGAAGGTTGAAGTGTAGTTGAATCGACACACGTTTCAGGGCAGTAAGGGATGTTTCCGTGCAGTCGCAAGGGCTGTAGTATATCAAGTAACATCCGGCTAGCCAGGAGAAGGGGCCCTTGGGTAAGTTGCAGAGAATGGAAGATGGTCAGCTGTTTGCGCCTCAGCGCAGCTGCCTTGAAGGGAGAGAAACCCTCATTAGTCTTAGAAGGGGAAGAAAAGCAGTAAAACTGCCACTTAGCTTCTCACCACATGCGGGTCTTCTACGTCTTTTGTCTGGAAAATTTGGAAAAGGGCGCAGTCCCAGATAACTATCTCCAAGGGGCTGGACGACTCCCCACAGTGGCACATAAACGTGAACCTAGGAAATTAGGCAGGCTTGACCATGTACGGCAACCCAGTGTAACAGTTACAAAAAAAAAAGTAATAGGATGTGTTGTGGAACTCCGACGAACCAAGTATACCCTAATTACCAATAGCACTTGGTACAACGAAATACAGACATATTACAAATATGATTGAGTCAGCAACTATGTAAGAACTTAAGGGTTCAGTGTAGAACCTCTTAAAAATGAACTTAAAAAGAAAATAAGCAAAGATATGTAATATGTAGGTGCTAGCATTTATTTATAATTCATAGTATGTCAGGTCTTTGTTTTAAAGCGTAGCGCCAGATTAGCATAGAAATCACGATGAACGTTTTTCAAATCAGTAATAAGTCATGAAACAGATCATAATGTTAATTGTCAATTAGCTTAGGTATTTGTATTTATTCATGTTTGTTATACTTTAATATTGTTCAAATTCACTAAAACAGAGGCTTATAAATGTTTCGAGTCTTTTCAACTTCGTTTACAAGCCCCAATCTTGTCTCGAGGGTCATGTAACATGCAGGTATTTGTGTAAGTAGGTATTAATAAACATATGTACTTAATTAGGTTAATCTTCTGAATTGGAATTGTCTGGTATGCGACCATTCATTCGATTCGGTATCGCATCATGATACTGATTCTGCCACGCAAAATATGCTATGAGGATTGTTATTGACATGATATTAAATAAGAGAAAGATGTTGAGAATCTGGTCCGTCCTCTCGGGCCGGCATAGCAGATGGTGTTGCAGAAGCTTGGCGCCATCCTGCCCATTACTCTTCCCATACCCCTCCGCTGGACCACTCTGGGCAGTAGGGGAAGGGGAGATGAAGCAGCCTATGCCAATGAGGCTTGGAGACCATGCAAAATAATATACATCAGACTTTTGGCTCGAGTATTCTGTTAACTTAAATAAGTTATATAAGTTAAGTAAACTAATGAGGATTGTCCAGATTTTGAAACAAAATATATAAATAAAATAAATGCTGCGATGGTGTACTACAGGGCTGGCTTCGGTAGGCGGGGCTGTTTCTGCATGCTCTCTTCCCATTGGCCGGATTACTAATACCGGGACCGGTGGCGGGTTTGCGGCCAGTGTGGAGAGGAGGAGATCTAAACTGACTGCTGGTGAAGAAGGAAGTCACGAGGCGATGCTTGCGTCTTTGCGGGACTTCGAGGGTTCGGGCGTCGACGAGTCAGGGCGGCAGACCACTGACGAGACGAACAGATCAGTTGATTAACGACGGGGCGAGTGAAGTTGATCGTCTGCGCGACAAATGTGGTGGTTAAGCTCACTAGGTCGGGGCGGCAGACCGCCGAAAATACCACTTAATCTGCGTCAACGGCAGATGGCGGGGTGCTGCTAATTCAACTTTAACTTCGTGTATCGGCCGTGCAAAGTTGACGGGTCTGTACGATTATTAGCGACGCCCGCGTGAGTCAGTAACTCTGTGCATCATCGACTTATAGAAAGTGATAAACATAACACAGCAACAATAATCAAAATTTAAAAAATAATTTATATATAAAACATTATGACAAACAGCTAAACGACAAAGACATGAACGTCGTAAACTATACCGATGTTTTCCGACTAAAATGATGATTCCTTTTGCACCAAAAACATTGCTACCCTTGGCTGCCTCATTCGGCCCTCGTCACTAGTGCTCCCGCAACGTGTCTAAATAAGTGCCAGGTCCGTCACGCACTGGCTGTCATCACCGTGTGGCGTCGCCGCCAACAACCCCAGCCCCATTACGTCAGACAGAAGTCGCCTATGCCTTGTGCAATCAATGTAAAGTACAAACGTCCATTGTAGTGTTTGTACCATATTTACCTGAATATAAGATCACCTTGGTAAGGAGAAAATTAAAAATTTAACACAAATACTTATTGTATAGCATGCCCTTGTGCATAGTGTGCACCACGATTTTTGCAACAATTTCCAGGAAAACAAATTTAAGTGCCTTGTTAGTATATATGTAAAAAAAAATCACAGATTCAGAGATGAAGCAGCGTGAGGGAGGCACTGAGGCATTGGCCAAGGGCTTGGGAGGGTAGGGGAGAGGGAAGGAATACATGGCTGGCAAAACAGGAAAGAGGAAAGAGAGAACTATCAGGTTAGTTACAGAGTGAGGATGGAGATGGTGGAGGAGAGCCATTGGGCTATAACTTGCCTCCGTCTTCTAAGCAGCTACCTATAACCTGCCAAGGTCGCTCCTTGCATGCACAAGTGTGTGCGTGCGGTACGCAAGCTTGTCTACCTCTTACAACTTGTCCCGCATATCACATGAGATAGTCACTGTGCCTGGCCAGCAGCAAGCTTGCCTTTTTGTTATTTATGTGAGACTTCTCTCCTTCCCATCCCCCCAAAAAATGAACAATGTCACCATTTCCTTTGTTTCTTTTTTTTGCCACGGAACGATTGCCAATCACAAACTTCAAAAATTACTTCTCACATTGTAACAGACAGAAACTTAGCTGTGTACGATGCATGTGAACTTCCAGCCATCATCAGAATGTTTTTAGCCCATGTAATGTGAAACACTTTGGGCAGGAACTTGGATAAGGGCATTGGAAAGAACATGCTGTGGTGCGTCCTACCTCACAGCCACACACGTCAACAGCTAGCTCAGCATCTTATCAATGAAACATAAACGGCACAGGTTCCGACAATATAGCGAGGAACGAAAGACTGCAGAACTCTAGATAATTTTGGGGTTTATAATCTGAAGTTGCAATATTCTAGACTTAATACATCATCTACGAAACTGAATGCCAGGGGCACGCTTTTGAGTGAACCACAAAAGTTTTTTATATGTTAAAATTAGACGACCAGTGAACACAGTTAAGTTTGCTGACAGTTTTATAACCCTTACTTCACATGTTGGATTAAAACACAAGTCACATTAAAAAAACATTACAGCTTGTTACTGGAACAAAATGCCATACTCTCAGCACTTCACCTACGAAACCTTCGCTAGCGCACCGCACCTCCATCTCTGCCCCATCTTGGCAATGGCAGGTTACTCCGCAGCCGATCAACACACGTCTGTCTCGGCCTACATCTCGGCAAACTACCGACGTCCCACGGCAGTGGTGCTGCCCCGTGGCCATTACAGGAATCAATTAAAAATATTATTAATTTATTCGCAATTAACACAAAAGTTTAAAGTGGTAAATTTTGCAATTAGCTCCAAGTATTAACAATTTAGTTTTCATCAAAAATTTTTAATGTTCTTATCAAGTAACAATTTTGTTACAAAGTGAAAGAAACATTAAATTCAAAATTTATACAGCCAATCCGATAGAGTCTGTTATTCCATCGGTTGCAACCAAATATGGTGGCTAATTTCTTAATGGTCGACTTTATAGGCCGGTGTTGCACTAAAGTACAAGTTTTCTTGGAAAGTTTAAATTTAGCTTGGTATCTCTGTCCTCCTCACACTCCAAGTTTTAACAATGAATATATGTTTTCATTAAATATAATCTGTAGACTATTTTAGCAAAAAAAAAAAATTGAAAAATAACTTAAGGCCAAATACATAGAGACATTTAAATTGTAAAGCAAGAATATTAACACTGAGAAAACTGTTCATGGTTCAAATGAAATTATTTTAAATTACCAAATTAACCGTTACTTATTTTAAATAAAATATATAAGAATGGCGGAAAATAGGCGGCTAGGCTAACAAAGTAATATAACAGACACAGGTACAAGTACTTACAGATGATACATGTAAACAGATACACACACGAAGGGACGTCACACATTTCTCCGCGGAAGCACGGTCACGAAGTTTCGCCAGTATTAAACTGGCATCCTCAGACAGCAAGTTTAATGCTGGCAAAATGTCGCGACCGCGCTTCCACGGAAAAATGTGTGTTGTCTCTTTGTGTGTGCGTACCTGTTTATAATTATCATCTGTAAGTACTTTTACCTCTGTCTGATATTACTTTATTTTAAATAAAACTAGTTCACATATACTGATAAACTAATTACAGTGAACCCTTGATAACTCAGACCTCGATGTCCGGGACTTCGGATAACTCGGACAGAATTTCAAAAAACAAAATTAATTTTAGTTAAATTATTTTTGGTCAAAAATCATACGAAATTTGTGTCTGCCTCAATTAAATCCATCACTTTTTATTTAAAAACAGTATTAAGCTTTAAAAGCAGTTGCTCATCGCTACATAGCCTTTAATAATCCCACCGTAAAATATGTGGCAAGTTCCGTGTGGTTAAATGTTGCTAGCGAGGCGCACGAGTAGAGATGCAACTCAGCAGGCAGACCTCCCTTCTTTATCTTTCCTCCCTCTTCTCCGCGCGAGCCACACACGCACGTGCGTCGTAAATAAACACTACAGTATGATGCTGATGAATTGGACGGTAACTACAGGTCACAATAGCAGCTGAATGGAAATTTATTTTGTTCTGGTATGTGCGATAAATTCAAGATTGCAAAACGATTTGTTCCGGACATTAATAAAAAAAAATTAAAAGCCACTGGTTTGCATTGCAATATAGGCAAGGTGGTGAGAGGGTTTTACGGCCCTTTAACGACGTCTTACAAGCCGATGAGGGTGAAGTGAGGTGAAAGAACAACACAACATCCATGCCCGAGCAAGGATTCGAACCCAGGGCTTCTCGCACCGTAAACTGGCACCTAACCCACTACGCTAGAGGCCGGCGCGATATCGAAAAAATAAAACATGGCTTAATATTACAAAAAAAGGGGAGGGGGCAGAAAGAGGCTTTTGCCCCGGGTCGCACATTCTAGAGGGCCTCGCTTTTGAAAATGTTAAATGGTTAAAATGAATGGGCTTTTATTGAGTACCCTTTAATGTTGATGGTATCTGCGAAATTTATTTAAAGTGTAAAGTGTGTGTAAAGACGTCACTGATCTATGATGACGCAGCCAAGGTAAGATAGTATGAAGGGAGGCCTACAAGCGCATATTATCACTTCAACCATGGCCGTGACTTCAAGTAAACAAACAAAAGGAGGAAAGGTAGACTGAGATTTACGTTGCTCCTGGACTTGTATTCTAACAAAGAAGCCCTGGAAAAAACAATTTCTCGTAGGAAACTAGCAGCTGGCTGCAGACACTGTGACATGCTGATGTAGAGCAATTTTTTACGCAAACATCTCGTGAGTTGCGTGTGGTCACGTGCGGTGTTTTAATTGCTGTTGAGACTGTACCGGTTGACCTTGACTACTTCCGCTCGCGCTCTACCACCCTAGCTTATCTCACACACACACACATGCACATAGACTGTCGTCAGCCAGACGAGAGAAGGGCGTGAGAACTTTTATGTAGTAGAAGGGTGCCTTGGTGCCAGCTTCTAGTACAGATAAAAAAGATCAGCCAGAAGTAGCATAAAAAATAAATAAAAAAGAATCTGTCGGCCCAGGTTGTTTGACATTCTTTTATAGTTCTCCCGTTACGGTGATAATTTCCCCACTACCCCCTCCTGTAAATTGATACGTACAAAGCAGTATATATTGCCGCTTCTTTTGCTGGTAGAAATGATAGCGTACTGATTTCCTGACTTTTCTTGTAATTAATGACTGATTAACCCTCCTCCCCAGACGTCCCTCGATAACACGGACAAATCGTAACTCGGACAGCTTCTCCCCCCTTTTAGTCCGAGTTATCGAGGGTTCACTGTACTTAAAATCTTATTAAATTTCCACTGACATGCATTCTCTTGACAAATAAAATACAAAGTACATACAAAAAACTCGCAGATACCATTGTTAGAATGACCTCCAGGCCTACATTATAAGTGGCAAGAAAACATATAAAACAAACACATTGTAGATTATTAATATGTGAAAATGAATCTGGGACCAGCCCTGGGCCACGTTACAGTCTACTTTCATGCACACTTGTGCGTAGGCAAGTGAGCATAATGGAACACACACTTCATTACAATAAGGTGTTTTCATAACGAATATGTATTCCCCTAAAACCACGGACTATTTCATATGCATAAATAAGACAACCCCAAATTTTTGGAAGCAATATTTCAACTTAAGACACCAAACAGCGCAGTGTGTATTTTTCTTAGACATGACCGTCTGACAACCTGTAGTAGGAAAAGTACGTGCACGCCCTAGTGTTGCCACCACCGTAGCAGGCCAGCTGAATTTCCTTTGAATACATTTTATGTATGTACTAGCTGTGCCCGCGACTTCCTCCGCGTCGAATAGTGTCTTTGGGTAAAATTTTTATTTATTTAGGCTAAGTATTTCACAATGTTTTCTCTAAATGTACTCCTGCAACTTTAAGTGTTGTCGTGTCTGTCCCTGAGCTATATTAATAGTTATTTGCTTATATATATATTTACATATTTATTATATATACCAGGTCCACTTACGTTAACGCATAACTCTCAGTTTAAACTATATAAATACCTATAACTATTTACTTTTTTTATTTACTTTATTTACTTTTCACCATAAACTATTATTATTATTATTTTACACCCTTGAGGGTGAAACTTTTACAAACTTCGAGCTCTAAAAATTACGATAGTTCCATACAACTTTTCGTCCCCCCTTTTAACCCCTTACAACCATTTTTTCGCATTAAAAAGTAGCCTTTATCCTTCCTAAGGCTCTAGATTGTCAGTATACCAAATTTCATTTAAAACGGTTCAGTAGTTTTGGCTTAAAAGCGAGACAGACAGAGTTACTTTCGCATTTATAATATTATTAATATATAGGATATATAGGATTGCAATTATAGTTTTCAGGGCATCCAGCCAGATTTCAATTCCAATTTCCAGTATATTTCTCACATTTTCTTCAGAATTCCAGTACAAAAAAATCACAGAAAAATTACAATAAATGCTATTAACAACTCGCCATATCGTCAGCCTAGCATAAAAACTTTGTATGTCAGAGAAACCAAATTTTTCAGGAGAAGCTAAAAACTGTCTGTAAATCTTGTTTGAATATGTTATTATTTTAATGTAACAGTGTTAATACTAAAATTTGTTCCCGATACGTAAAACATATAGAAACTATCATTTAAAACTCACCATGAAGTAGCTTCGATGTACATGTTTTTCATTCTTAAAATGGTCTTTGGAAAACATACGAGGTTTTATATTTTTCCAATATACTGCAGCACAAAGCAATACATAATGTTGTAACTATAATAACAGATAAGATACGAGGTTTTCATTCCAATAATAGAAAAAAATATTTCTGAGAAAAAATTTAGATACGAGAGTTTTATTCTAGGCCGACGATATACTTATTTCTCGTTGTTGCAGGAACTAAAAACAATACAGGTGCTGTAGAGAAAATACTCTTGAATATTGTATTACATGGCAAAATATAACAAACACGTTGGTAATATGTAGGTTAAAGCGTGCCATCAGGAAAATAAGTCAACAAACTGTGACAGCTGTTCAATAACGCACACGGCCACTGCTTGTGTTTCTTTCTTTAGTTGTACCTAGGCTTATTCACTGCATCAGTTTTGGAAACGAGATAATATTTCTAGTAGATGCGTAATTCTTTATTCCCTTCAGGTATTCTTTCAGTGCTGGCGAGAAAAGAACATAGTAAAACATCCCATACGTGATTTTGGATAAAGCGAGTACTCACTTTCTACCAGTTTATATCTTTCCGCTGCATGTAAACACAAACATTACCACATGGTTGTATTTACATAGTCTTGTACAATGTATACAGCTACATTACACTGCTCTGACAAGTGTTATCTATAATATCTATTCATTAAATGCACGGATGCTGAATATACGCTATACTCGATAGTAATCTAGTTATAAATACCTGTGAGTTAAATGTCTTATAACACTGGTTTCTCTGCATCGACTAATTGATACGACACCCACTATTGGCATTATGAATCTCATAAATGTGCACGTAGTTTATTAACTTTTAATTCAAAGCCGCCACTAAAAATACACACGACATACACACTTCAAGAATTCAAGTTCAGTTCAGAATATTACCATGAACGACAACGGCGCACTTAACAGAAAAAATAAATAACATATTTTCTTAATGTATCAAACAGGAAAAAAATGGTGTTTCTATTTCCAGATACTCAGGCTGGAGATAGTAAAACATAACAATTTACAGATTATTAATGACTTCACATTATTTAGCAACGATAATCAAAAAGAGTAATTTCTAATACTTGTGAATGTGTAAATCAAAAACCCATATTTATTACACAATAAACACAATTAATGACTCAACCTCGCTACCAAGCAAAGCTGCGTAAACCTAACTCTGATGCCACCTGTCAGTGGAGTTTTGAACTACGTCTGTGGTGCGAGCGTTAGCGGCCCGGTTGCATCACTTTGCGCTGGCGCTAATTAAGTCAAATTAGACAGTCAACAGGTATCTTAATAAGATCATAAATAAATACTATAAAGTATAGTAAACGCAAAGAGGCCAATTGCATTTCATGTTCTTTCACTAAAGCTGTATTCAAATATTAAGGAAATACGCGAAACTACATGCAATTATTCGCTACCAACCATACAAACAAGAATGTAACTATTGTTAATGTTGACTTACATGCAGTAACAGCTAGTGATCTTTTTCAAGGGTTACATCTTCAGTACTCACTTTATTCCGAATGACATATACACCCTATTTATCTAATTGGGAGAAAAATTATCTGTGGGTACAACAACACGCTACAAATTGCTATGTGGCAGTCTGCAACATATGCTCCTCCCAAGTAGTACAAGTTACATTGCTTAAGAGACACAGTAAAGTAAAAAAACTTACCATTGCCAAAAATTTGTTCGTACGACCGATTTGTCCATTCAAATTTACAAGACTGAAATTCGACCTCACCTCTCCAAATACATAAATCTATGACAGTGGCCCTGACAGAAACTTAAGACTTTAAACACATATTTATTTTGCTAATATGTACTTCAAGCCAAACGACACCATAACTGCACGTGAACAACAAAGTAAATAAAAAATAAGGGAATACATACGGCGGCTGTAGGCCTAACCTACAGCTCACAATACAACATATTGCATCCACCATTAACATTTTCAAGTGGGAAAATGTGTGTTGTATGAATATAACTTTTACAGTAATTTAATTACATAACACTAAAATTAAAAAGAAACACTGCTACATTCCTAAACTCACGAAGATGTGAAAGGTTTCAGCAAAAATTAGTTATACACCCCTTTCACCGCACCGACCCGCTCTAAGTCTCCTAGTCCCCAGGAATCGGGTCCACACTCCTTAGTTATCACAATGGGGCCATTGAAAGGAAGAAATAATTTCTTTGTCTCCCGATTCCTGAAATTGCTATATTTTGCTGCCCTGAGCAGCACCTTGTCTCCTACTTTGAAGTTATGCAGGGTCACACCTCGTTGTTTATCCCTTTTCTCGGCTGCTCGCTCCAACCGCTCCTTAACTATCCTCAACTTTATCTCCTGGTTGATAACTACTTCACCAAGAAACTCGAGACTAGCTACAAGCTGATCACGCACTACCACTTCCTGTATCAGACTGGATGGTGATAACCCTGTACTGCTGTGTATATGAAGATTAAGAAAGTTATTCATAAATGGTACAACCTCTGCCCAACTACTATCTATGCTTCTAGTGACAATACATTCTCAAAAGACGGCCAATCTCTCTCATGCATCTTACTACTGGGTTGCCCTGTGGATGCCTAATAGAGGAAAACATAATATCTACCCCCAACCAGAGCAGCTCCCACTTCCACACATCGGCCGTGAACTGTGCTCCATGGTCATGGTGTACCGTATTGTGGAAAATGCTCATCAGGGAGCTTCTTGACACAAACTGCAGCAGTGGCTTTCTTTATAGGGTAGCAACAGACATGTTCGGTGAATACGTCTGCGCTGTGAGTTTGGTTTAGAGAATGCTCGAGGACTGTTGCACCCGGTGATCACGTGACTTGGCCAACATTTTGACTCATCAATCTTTAATTAGGAGGCTGTACATTCCTATGGTCTTTGGATCACCTCCCCCACTTCACCACCTCCTTGTTCCCGCTTGGGCATGCGCTCTGGGTGTCTGCGGCCGTGGCACCTACACGACTCATCGTGCTGAAGTTTTCCTTTCCTGCTTGGCACTGGTCAAGCGCGATTCTATTCTGTGTTGGATTTGAACAATAGTTTTTATCAGTGTCTTTTGGATCTCGCATGCCGTAAATACACCGCAATTTCAGTACTACGCAGAGTCAATATGATTATAATTGTATTCCCATGGGTGTAAATTTTGGAAGTCAAGCACTGAGTAGGGTTTTAGACCATGTTTTGGCCGACTACAAATTTAAGTTTGTATTTAACTATGTAGATATCATTTTCTACAGTTCGTCTTTTGTCGAGCATTTGCAGCATCTGTGGAAGGTGTTGTCGCGTTTATGCGAGGTAGGTTTGACCGTCAACCCTACTAAAACTTCTTTGGCGCAACCTCAGGTCAAGTTTATAGGGTATGTAATATCTCGGGGACAGTTGTTGATGGATCCCGACAAGGTGGCCCCTTTAGTAAATTTTCCCCGTCCTAGGACGGTGAAAGGGGTTCAGAAATTCTTGGGTCTTCTAGGTTATTTATTTTGGATTTATTCAGCGGTTTGCAGAGATAGCCGCTCCCTTGAATTCCCTAAAGCATACGAATGTCGAGTTTGATTGGAGTCCCGCTCGAGAGAAAGCTTATACGGTCCGTAAGAGCACACTTTCCTCGCCCCCTGTACTTTATCTTTCCGACTTTAGTCGGAAATTTGTCATTCAAGTTGATGCGCCATCATTGGCGTTGGATGCAGTTTTAGCCCAACGCGATGAAAATGGACTGGTCCCGTTGGCATTCGCCAGCCATACCCTATCTCAAGGAGAAAGACACTTAGGGTGTTACGAAAAGCAGACGTTGGCGTGCATGTTTAGACTTGAAAAATTTGCATCATATGTAGAACATGAGTGCGAATTACACACCGATAACCAGGCATTGAGCTGGGTGTTGAATCACCCCCAGCAAAGGGGCAAAATTGGTTGATGGGTTTATAAGCTTTTGCGCTTTAAATTGAAAGTGTATCATGTACTTGGGTGTTATAGCATTGTTGCCGACGTATTTTCGTGCATGTACGACACTTCTGAATTTCTTGTTGAGAACCCCCCGCTAGCGACTCTGTTGGTTTACTTCAGGGTGGGTTTCCCTGATTGTTTCATAGGTATAAAGGACAGTCAGAGCCGACCACTTGTGCAAGGAATTGCAAAATAAGTTAAGTAAGGGAGAACAGTGCTCGTATGTGGATCAGAGACGGCATTTTGTATTTTACTGGTAGCTCAGGTAGAGCTAGAAAAGCGTTGGTCCCTAGGTCATGCGACCGATGGTTCTAAATTATTACCACAATTCCTTGGTGGCCATTTGGGAGTGAATAAAATGTTCTGGAAAATAGCAGTTACGTTTGCCTGGCCGGAACTTAAACGCGATGTTTCGACGCATGTACGTGAGTGTGAGGAGTGCCAGAAGTGTGAGCCCGCTCAGCAGAAGAATTTCGACAGAATTGCCGGCCAAGTAGCTGATGGACCCTGGCAAGTTGGCGACCTGGATACTTTTGGTCTGTCCGTGCGTTCGAAATGCAGAAATGTTTGTATCCTAATTCTTCTTTATACATTCACTAAGTTTGTTTTTCTTCTCCCTCTGAAAAATATGAAAGCCCTTACTATTGTTAAGGCGCTTACGGATCATTAGTGGAAGGTGTTTGATGCCCCTGCCCACATTTTGACGGATAACGCCAGATATTTTACCCCAAGTGCGTTTAAGGACACGTGCTTCAAATGGGTAACGAAGTACTTTACGTCTAGTCCATATTATCCTAAGGGGAACCAGGTAGAGAGGTTCAATAAGAATTTGAAGACTTCTCTGAGTATATTTTATAACATGGATCAAACTTCCTGGGATAAGGATCAAGAATTTATCATGCTTGGTTTCAATTGTACAGATCACTGTTCTACTGGCTTTCCTCCCTGTGTTCCCATTCTGTGTAGGCATTTATCCCATCTGTTATTAAATGTGTGGGGCATTCCTTCTTCTTCCATTTCCTCTTCGGAGAGAGAGAGAGAGAGAGAAAGAGAGAGAGAGAGAGAGAGAGAGAGAGAGAGTGTGTGTGTGTGTGTCTGTGCGAGTTAGCAGCTAAGCGGTTGGCAACCACTAAAGATGGGGTTCAGGCGCACCTATATGTGAATCGCATTGCTCCACTTTTTGTGGTTGGCGATGTTGGTTTGTGTAGAACTTATTATTTATCAAAGGCAGCAGCCCAGCTTAGTGCTAAGTTTTTGCCTAAATACAAGGGGCCATATGTCAAAGTGTTTTTTTTTTTTTTGGGAAAGAATACAGTGCTTTTACACCTTCCTCGTGGGCCTAAGGGTGTTAGTAGAGCACATGTTGCTCACCTAAAAAAAGTTTACACCCAGGAGGAAAGGTTTTAATGTGAATAGTTGAAAATTCCCTTAAGGAATAGTTTATGTTTTTTTATTTTTTTATTTTACGCCTTCAGGGCTTGCTTGCCAAATTTTATGCTTTGTGTTTGGTCTTAGTGGTACTGTCGCTACTCTTTTCCCTTTTACTGTTCCATGTCCTGAGAGTCGCTGAAGAGGAGGTCAGGATGGAGACCTGGGATGGATGATTTCAATGTACCGGTGTGCCACCCCCCAGAGGAGTTGGCACCTCTGGCCGGCATGAATCTCTGCTTGGACTGGAGTGCTCCGTATGAACCCCCCCCTCCTGTTTTAGGACTGCCTGCTTGTCGGCACTTGCCTAGCAGCACCTAGCGGAGTGACCGAGACGTCCGTCCGTGCTATTTTGGAGAAACCCGTATAGCACGCTTCGACGCTTCGAACTCATCGTGTTTATTTGTCCTTCTGTACTGTTTGTAACTAGGGGTTTTCAGGGCAGTAGATTGCACCGTGAGTGTGGTTTAGAGAAAGTGCTCAGGGACGGTGGTGAACACGTGACATGGCTGACATTTTCGACTCATCAATTTTTAATTAGGAGGCTCAATATTCCTATGCTCTTTGGATCCCCTCCTCCACTTAACCCCCTCCTTGTTCCCGCTTGCTCGTGCACCTCACGTGTCTGCAGCCACGGCACCAAGGACACATCATGCTTAAGCTTTCTAATCCTGCTTGGCACCAGTGGCGATGGGACACAATGTATGTGCACTCCTCTCTTTGGTTAACGGGGCTTAACCCTCTGCTGACAGTTGGAGGCGGCATTGTCATTCTGGTAGCTTTAAACGTAAATTTTCCATTTTTCAAAATTCAATTTTGGATTCGCCTTCCAAATTTTGCCCAGCAATGGTTAAATTACGGTGGTTTTGATTTTGATGTCAGTTGTCGAATGACTCTACTTAATTTGCTACATTTTGAATTTGTCAGCCCATTCTATTTCACCATGTTGCCGTTAGTTTCTTTACCCAGGAGCGCGCATACTAGATTTGTAATGGAAACATTTCCTTAACGTTTTTGTAAAAGGAATTTCACGTCAGAAGTTTGTTGGCATATTGTGGCACACTGAAGGCAGTAAAAATGATCGTAGGTGCATAGCAATTTGAGGTCTGGTAATTCGCACAGAAAGAACAAACCATTATTGTCTTTTAAGTACATGAACATTAAATGTTCAGACTTGTGCCCCTTTTATTGGAATTTACACGCTGTATGTGGGCTTTAGGGATAAACTGTGCTTTCGATGTGGACAAATCTGGAGATCATTAATGTTGCTCGAGGGCGTAATGAATACGCCGTTATATTGTTTGCTTACCAGCCTTTCCTTTAGCGCAAGTAGAGCGCAGGCTGGATTTGTAATTGTCAGTTGTGTTGGGCGTGCTACCCATGTTTGATACATACATATTTTTTAAACTTTGCACACACTTGTTACTCACTTGGTAAAGCGGCTTAAGCTTATGATCTTTACCCACCGTTTATAAGTGTGTAGTATTCATATTGGATATGTAGCGTACACGTGTTTTAATTCATGTATACACTTGTTGGTTGCTTTGCAGAGCAGTTTAAACTCGTATTTACTCATTGGCAAAATTGTATTCAATATTCACGTAACATGCAGCTTGTGTATGGAGCACATGCTTCACGTTCATTATGTACCATTGTTTAATGGTCTTGTTGTTATTTATTCTACGCCTGGGCACACTAGGGTTATCGGGGATAACCTTTGAAATCTGTAGTGGGGATAAGAACACCGGTACAACCTGCGCAACTCTGCTGGGTTGAATTCCCGATAGAGCGTGCATTGCCTAGTAATTGTGATTCCAGTCATTTTGTGAATTGGCCATGGCTATTTTATTTACCGGATGGGATATTTGGAGTTGAAGGAATATCTGTGCGAGTACGATGTAGAGTTTGTGGAGGGCAAGTTCATCGCAGCGCTTCGGATCCGAGCCCTATCATACATTAATTTTTTAAGGGCAATTGAGTGTGATTTGCCGGGCTGGTCCGCTTGACGGCGGATGGGCCTTTGACCGCAGCTCAGAGCGTGTTAATTGGGCGTGTTGCCCTGGTTCCGGTATTATGGGTCGTCCAGCCCGAGGACGTACTCCGTTTTCTGGTATCTGTTGATCAGATATATTATGGCGTGTGTGTCGGACGCTATTTTCTTGAACATTTTGGCCGCGCGCTTGGAGGGTCATGCTAGTGCCGTGTTGTTGGAGGTGCTGGGGGCTCAGCTTGGGTATGAAGAGTTCAAAAGGCGCTTGATTGAGCAAGCCGGTGCCGCTTCCGTGTGGTCGGCTATGAAGCGGAAGTATGTGGATAGATAACAGCGCCCCAATGAGACAGTGGCTCAATACATTCAGGAGGTTCGGTCGTATGTGCGGACAGTTACTTTGTCCGGTCAGAGGAGAAATTTGTCGCTAGCATAGTTGATCATTTAAATCCTGTGGCTCGATTGCGTGAAGTGGGAAATTCACCCCTTGCCACTTTCGAGCAGCTGCGTTCCTTTGCTCTGGGCACAGAGCATCAGCTGGCGTTAGACCGTGAATACGCGCAATGCTTACCTGTTCCAGTGCTAACTCCCCCTATACAAGTTCCGTTGCCGCTATTCGACGGGATGGAAGCGGCACCCAATGGGTCGGCGTGCCGGAGCTCGCGTGTCACTGTAGTGACACATGAAGGTAGTGCCCCTGTTGTGTGGCAGGAGGTGGCGTTGGGTGTCAGGGGGGAATGTTGTCGCGTCCCCATTGCGCAAATTGTGCAGAATATGGCCATTTTACTCCTTGCTGTACCCAACCGCATGTCAAGTTGGGCAGTAGGGTTTGTTTTTGATGTGGGCGTGTCAGCCATGTTCTGTCTGAGTGTCAGGGAAACTGACTGATGTCTTTCGTGGCCGCGTGGCGGAAGGCGCTTATGAGAACTTTGACGCGCGAATAGACTCTTATGTCTCATGGGAGTGTGTTGCCGAACGGCAGGCCGCACTGATCGATACCGGGGCTACTCACTCGTTTGTGCGGGCGGCTTTTCTGGATCTGTTATTGGGTGTGAACCCACAGTTACAGTCTAGGGTTAGTGATGCGCACAAGGAGGCGCGAATGGCGAGGTGGTGCGATGCTCGCTGTCAGTGCTGTTGCACTTTAAGATCGCCCTGTTTTCGTGGACGTATAGGTTTGGGTTTTAAATAACCTGGTTGCCGATGTCGTCCTTGGTGCAGATTTTTTGTGTTAAATTCATGCGGTGGTTGATGTCCTTGGTAGGTGTCTGATCTTTAAATTTTCTCCGCGTCTTGCAGCCGTATGGCTATCTTCGATGTGTCATGAGTGCAATGCGTGCAGCAGTTATTGAATGAGTTTAGAGATGCGATCACGCGAACGATGGGGCGGTGCGATGTGCTTCCGTACCGGTTCACCGTGACGGATGACATCCCTGTGCGCGCGGGGTTTTATACCTTGTCCCCTCCCAAGTTGGCGATTATGCGTGAGGTTATGGATAAGCTGTTGGTCGCCGGCGTTATTTCACCGTCTAAATCGGACTGCTCCTACCCTGCCTTTTTGGTTAAAAAGGTAGAAAGAAAAGGGTACCGTTTAGTTACTGACATGAGTGAGGTGAATCGTAAGATTCACTTAGATACGTTCCCGGCCCCCACTGTGGATGCTGCTTTGCAGTATTTCGGCAAGGATGCATATTTTTCGGTAATTGATTTTAATTCCAGTTTCCACCAATGTGCGTTGTTGCACCCTGATGCATTTTGTACCCAGTGGGCCCAGTACGAATTTACCGCAACTCCATGGGAGCATCCTTTGGAACCCAAGCCTTGTCCCATGTCCTTGACCATATGTTATCTGATCTGAAGTATAGGTTTGTGTACAACTATATTGATGATATTATTGTCTATAGTGACACGTTTGAAGATCATTTAGATCATCTTCGGGAAGTTCTGGGCCGTCTTCGTAAGGCTGGGTTAACTGTCAACCCTGCAAAGGTAACTTGGGCATCGTCCTCTGTCATGTTCTTGAAATATATTGTGTCAGAAGGACGGCCAGTCTTGGACCCGAGTAGGATTAGCCCTATAGTACATTTTCCTCCATCCTACATCTGTGCGAGAGGTTTCCCGTTTCATAGGGATGATGGGACACTACTCCCGCTTCATTTCCCATTTTGCAGAGTTAGCGGTCCCGCTGAACCATCGGACGCGGAAAAAGGTGTCGTTTTTTTGGGGAGAGTCCCAGGAAAGGAGTTTTAGAGCTTTGAAAGCAGGGTTGGCTGCAGCTCCGGGTTTGTATCTCCCGGATTTCGACCTTCGTTTTGTTCTGAATGTAGACACGTCGAGTGTTGCTTTGGGTGCCGTCCTTGGTCAGTGGCGCGACAGTAAAGTGGTACTGGTAGTTTTTGCTATTCACGCTCTGGCCAAGTCTGAGCTGCGCTTAAGCGCATTCTTAAAGGTAGCGTTAGCCTATGTTTCAGCGACCGCTAAGTTAGAGTCCTTTCCACGTGATGTCGAGCTTGACCTGTGCACGGATAACCAGGCTGTGTCCTGGTTGTTGGGCCACTCCCAGGATTTTGGAAAACTTGGTCGTTGAGTCTTCTGGCTGCTGAAGTTCCGATTTGTTGTCCGGCATGTCTCCGGGGCTAGCAATGTGGTGGCGGACGCGCTGTCACTGATATTTAGTCCTGAGGATCATGACTGTGATCTTGAAAAGCTTTCCGGATTGTGTTTCCCATTTACGACTAATCCATATTTTTACTCCAGGTTGCAACTCGCCCAGGAGGCTGACCCCAAGTATCGCGATATTGTCAATAGGCTGAAACGTGGGACGGTGTTGCCCTATGCCGCCAGGGAAGATTTGTTGCACTATGTTGGCCGTCGTGGAAGTCTTCGGCGGTTATTGGGACCGGGAGGGTGCCGGATGGAACTGTTGACTTACTACCATTGTTCTCCTTATGGCGGACATTTGGGTCGGACCAGAACTCTTAACAAACTGACATCGCGGTTTTACTGGCCTGGTATGTATAAGGACGTGCTAGGGTTTGTCTGCAAGTGTGATTTGTGCCACCGAGCTAAGGCTGCTCGTACCGGCAAGGTTGGGCTATATTCCGTAGACCTGGTAGAGTTTTGTTGGGGGATGCTCCATTTGGACGTTTTTGGACCTTAGGTTCGATCTGGGCGAGGACATTTGTACATCTTTATAATTTTAGATTGCTTCAGCAAGTTCGTGATTCTAATTCCTTTGCAGACCCTGAAGAGCGCAGCTATTGTGCGTGCTCTGACTGAGCGCGTGTGAACTTCATTTGGGCCTCCGGTTAATCCGGTCACCGACAATGCCACGTATTTTACTTCATTCTTGTTCACGGATATGTGCTTTAGGTGGGCGATAAATTATTTTTCTTCAAGCCCTTACTATCCATGTGGGAATCAGGTTTAATGATTTAACCGTAATCTTAAGGTCCTGCTTGCTGCCTTGTATCATGACCGACAGAAGGACTGGGACGAAGATCTGGACCTGATCAATGCATAGCTGCCAACCTCAAGGATTCAGAAATTGTACAGTTTTCAAAATGAAAAAAATTGTGCGTAAACAAGTTGCGGCATTTCATGTGTTGTGTATATGTAAATTCCATTTTTAAACAAAATACTACACTACGAAAATGTCAAAATGTTGTACGTAAAATAAATTCAGAACATGCTGAATAATTTAAAAAATTAGCTAAAATTTTGATTACTATTCATGTTTTGTGTTCATGGCTAAAATTGCATAGTCTCCCTAGGGCTATTATAAAGAAAACAAACTTAACAGGGATATTACTGAACGTATTTTACAGTAGGCTTACTTTGTTGTACCATCACGCTATACTGCTCATAATTTCAATATTCATAAAAATCTAAACAAACAAGTTTACAAACTTTACTGATTTTAATACACCAATAGATAAGTCCCTACTTTACGATTTCTGGTAACACAGCTTTAAATTCTCTTTCACAGTTCCATAAATGCACGAAAAATTTTTACAGGGTCAAATGAGGCAATTTAATCACACTTGGCACATCTCCTACACTGCAAATACTGTGGATTTGAGAAGTAAATTGTACATCGTTGAACGTGCAGATGAGAGAGTATTTAATCTCTTATACAATATTAATACCACATTCGTTAAATTTTTGAACAGTTTTTAACATCCGCACGGTTTGGCAACTATTTAAAATTGTAATTGTATATGCTGCAAAGTTGTATTTCCCAGATATGAAAGTTGCAATATTCCTACGTTTTACGACTATTAAATATGCGACGTCGATACAAGTGCCGGCACTAAAATACGCTGTCACAATAACCAAATTATACATTTAAGCTTGGCAAAAATTATGTTTACAAACACTACACAACTACGACGTTCGCTTCAATATTCACTGGAAAAATAAGAATTAATAGTTTCATTCAGTTCCCAAGATTTGATGTGTGTTCTTGAGCAATTACTATACGGAAACGGTAAACTGTACAGCCACTTCAAATTAAACCAGTCTTGTGACTTGTTTACACGAGTCATGACGGCCATTTAGCCAGGAAGTCAACTACAATCGATCGGGTGTATTAGGCAAAGTTCGGGTTACGTTTGTACAATGCGTGACTAATACGGTACTCTATAGTGAATAATATAGTACAATGGCTATAAATGAAGCACGCTAGTTCCCGAAACTTTGGTATTATTGTTTTCTTTAATAAATACGACACTGTAAGTCATCTCTACATACCACATGTTTGGTACCAATACTATGGGATTTCAGTACCAAATTTCCGAACATACATCAACCAAACGGGGGGAAAAAATTTGAATGCTTGAAAATTGTACAATAATTCACATAAATCGTACAACCGTACAATAGGGCACTAAATCGTACATTGTACAGGAAAATCGTAAGAGTTGGCAGCTATGTCAATGTCGGATTTAACTCGTCAGTTCATGGTGCTACAAAGTCTTCTCCTGCTCTGGTTTTATTTGGGGGGGGGGGGGACCTCATGCATCCGTTGTTGAATGTGTAGGGAATTTCATCTCCTCTGTCGCCTTTGTCCGAATCTCAACGAGAGCTGCTAGGGCATCAGTTGCTCGGAAATTTGTCCGAGGCCCGTCTACACCTGTGTCGCCGAATTAACTCCCAACGGGTTGCTTCCACGTTCCAGGTTGGCGACTTGGTTTATTGCAAGTCGTTTGTTCTCCCTTCCCGTGTCAAACAAGTCAGTAGTAAGTTGCAGCTACTGTACGCCGGTCCTTTGTTATTGTACACCTGTTGGGCCCCAACACTGCCATAACTGCCGACCCCTCCACTCGTCACGTGATTCGTAAGGTGAATGTTTCACACTTAAAGGCTAGTCCCTGTGATATGTCCTGATATGGTTTTGAGTTGCAGGTGGTGTACTTGTCAGGATCTTCGGCCGGGATTTTGCTCCGCCTCGCCGACCCTCGTTTACCCATGGGCCCCAACGGTTGCCTGAAGCGTAGGCTTTGTTTGTTTGTGTTGTCCATCTACGTTATTTGTGTGTGTTATGTTTATCTGTTGCCCGGGCTTTTGTGTGTTGTAGATGTTTAGTTATGTCCGTGTGTTTAGTGTTGCGTAGTTAGTGCGGCTAGCCACGTTGTTGTCTGTGTTTGTCCTTCCTGTTTGCTCTGTGTGCGTAAAATATATGGATCCTATGCTTAGTTTTGGAAATTATGTATACACAATGTATTTGTATATATACATTTGAGATTGCTGAGGCTAGTGTTAGCCGTGTTAACGCTTGTTGAAACACATCATAGGTACCTGATTTACTGGTGGTTCATTATAGTGTGTGTTTTATTGAATTATATGTTATTATGTGAGTTTTATTCTATTGTCTTAATTAATTTGGCACGTGTTTTTATCAGGCATGGTTTTTATATTCGGTGTATTAATCTGTAGTTTTTTACAGGAGTTTGTAAAATGGGAGGTGGTGTTACTAAATTTTGTGTGTTTTGTTCCATGTCGCCTGCTGGAGCGTTCTACTGTGGTGTACCCGTTTCCTCCCTTGTTCCTTGAGGAGACCCCGCTTCCTCGCAGCTTCATCTTTCTTCTACCTGCGGTCGAGGTCGCCTGGCGGGTGGAACCCTCGGAAATTGGCGGATTTTCCCCTGCCTCCGCAAATAGATTGTGGATCATGTTCACCAAGAAGAGGCAGTTGGCCTTGCCTGGCCTCCAGGGCCCTGGACTTTGGGATTGGGCCGGGGATTTTTGACCACCCATTCTTCGTTGAATGGCCTTTCCTTTAAGGAGTTTGCCCGGGTATGGCTTGCCAAGGACTTTGCATTGTGTTTGATGGATGACCGTGAGAAGCGACTGTTCTGTTTGAATTTCCCGCCCGCCGACGCCTCCTGCCGTCAGAGCTGTTCGTCTATCGTCGGAACTGCTCGGGTCTCTCCTCCTCCTCCCGACCCCTCCCCTCCTTGTCGAGCCTGCCGGCACTTCACTTCCGGCAGCTGTCCTGCGTGGTCGTTCGCTCTCTGCTCTCTCGGCCTACCGTCGACAGTCATTTGATTAATGGTAAGTTGTATTGATTCCTATGAGTAGCTCGGCTCGCTCCTTCTGGGTGCTCCGATAAGTTGCGTGGTTTCTAGTTTGCTTCCTTTAGTTGCAGTTCGACAGTATGTCGAGGGAGCATAGGCGTTTTTCCCTTGGCGCCCCCTTTTACGTTTAATTCTGTTAGCTGATTTAACATTTCCATCATGTGTTGACTATAGTCTGTTCGTCCCATCTGGGCGATGTTTAATGGAGATTGAGCCTGTTTCATGTTTTGTGCTAGAAATATTTGTATTTCTGTTTATAACCAATAATAACCTGGTGTTTTCTCTCTGGAGTTCTTGGTATTTATTCTGGACTTGGGCAAACTAGGGTTATAGGGGCCAACCACTGAAATCTGTAGTGGGGATATGATCACCGGTACAGTGGTACACAATATTTACATACAAACACATATACACACAGATATATATATATATATATATATATAAAAATATATATATATATATATATATATATATATATATATATATATATATATATATATATATATATATATATATATATATATATATATATATATATACACAATTTTTGAATAGTCGTATGTATAGATGGTCCATTTGGTAAAAGAATTTAAACTTATTGTATTGCTTAAGGTTGTTTTCACACGATGGTCGTATTTCCATACGCATAAAATGTAATGTGTGCAAATTTTGAATACTTGTATTCATTTTGCTTACAATTGTAGCAGAATGCATGTTTTTCATGGTCGTTATGATGGGTGTAATCCCACTGGTAAATCATAACAACCAGCTGTAAGTCGTATTGAGTTATTGTATGCGTCATGTAGTTGACCGCCACTTTAGTCAATTGAAACAATCTAGATGTAAACTGGGGACCTTCCTAATTTGTGAATTTACTTCTTTTTTAATGTGACATCATGAATGTTTACGAACCTTTTGCAAGCAAAGTGTGCTGGTGCCCACCAGCTCTGGTTATGGGTGCTTTGCCTACATGTGACTGTACTACAAGTGCCTAGCGCGCGTGTGTGAAGCCCGTCATGAACTGTGGTCCGTCTGGTTCCGGACTATTACTTCGGCGATCTTCGGCTCTCGTCGGAGATGCTTGGGTCTCCCTCCCTTCGGCCGCCTTCCCATTCCTTCCCCTCCACCTTGTTTGCCGCGGTCGGCTTGCCGGCCCTGGCTGGTCACTCTTCTTCTGGCTGCGCTTGGCGACTGGTCGTTCCCTCCTCTTTAGGCGCTCGCTCGTCGTGCCGTCGGTCGTCGTGATTATTAACGGTAAGATTCAGCTGTGTTTTATGTTGGGTCGCTCGGGACTCCAAGGTGTTTTGGTGTCTCGGTAAGTCGCAAGGCTACCCCGCGTTTCGCTTGATAATATGTTATTTTTTGTTTGTTCGTGCGGTCGGCGGCATGTCGAGTGAGTTGCCCCGTTTCTCTTTTAATTTGACCGGACCTCTGTTTTCACTTTATCGTGTTCCTATTA